>UESW01004735.1:470754-581818 GCA_900491605.1 Calamus simplicifolius | reverse complement strand
GGACACGGAGGAACGGCTCCCTTGGAAGCCCCCGCGACCGCTGCTAACTATGCCTGATTCTTCGGACGATTGCCGTTCACCCTGAGAAGCCATATCGGGAGCTGTTGAGAGGCTAACCAAAAGGATGGTAAACGCTGGCATCCATCTCATCCATATTTATACCTTCCAGGCGTGTATCTCGATCAGTCGGGTCATAAGTCCCGACCCATGAGAATCCACCACGTGTCGCCACTTTGGCTGGCGCCCACAGGACGCGAGGGGTCGTGCCCCCTCCCGAGGGAAATCGGTAAACGTCGATGAATTACTCGGAAACCCCCCTCCTTCTCTAGAAACTGGGTTCTTCCCGATCTACCGGGCCCTCGCGAAGTAAATGCCCTTGAAACTCCTCTGAATTGCCTTAAATAGGCCGCCCTTTGGAAAGTGCAAAAAAGAAAGAGCGCTGACGCTAACTCGCTTCCCTCGAAAATAGCCAAATCATAAATGTCGGGCGTACCCATGCGCCGCCCATTCCGCTTTGGCGTTCCATGCCGAATCTTGCAGGAACCAAATATCCAGAGTCTCAGCGATAACCGAATTACCCCTCCGAGCAACTAATCTCCAAACCTCGGCAGAGCCGAGCTATGAATCTCCAAACCTCGACATGGCCGAGCAATAAATCTCCAAACCTCGGCAGGGCCGAGCTATGAATCTCCAAACCTCAGCAGGCCGAGCCATAAGTCTCTGAACCTCGGCCAGAGTCATGGAATACGTTCTACCGCTAAGAATCCCGGCAAAAGCCGAGGAATTCTTCCCACCATCAAGGCCCCAGCATAAGGCCAAGACGCGTGTCTCATTATCGCAAGACCCGACCAGACCAAACGATCTTCAAAGTTTCGTTCGAATTCGGTCAGCTTATGAGCCCCGACTAGGTCGGATAGCGCGGAATCCTCGGCCAAGAATGATCAATATCCCTGCGCCTTGTTTCATTGCCAACAACAACTCTCGGCACAAAAGAAACAGAAACTAGGAGAAAGAACAAAACTTTCTTTGTTTCATTACAATCGAAACGAATTACAACCGCCTGAGAGGCATTACAAGCGCATTGAAACGCATGGAATGAAAATGAGTACATAACTCGGGTAAACTGCTCCAAAGTAGCTTCGGGTGACTATAATGCTTCGGCATCCGGTCCAACAAATCAGGCAAGCCATGAACCAATCAGCTCGCACTGATAATGAGCGGACGACTCGACCCGACCGTTGCGACCAGTTTTGTCTAATAATGATATCTCGGCGTTCAAACCGAGATATCATAGAAATCAGAAAGGGTGGATAGGTTTTTGCCCCAAACCACCCAACCGAAGGGCCCTCCGACGAGTAGGAAGAAAGCTCGCGAACCCTGATACCGGGGCACTCCTCCAAATCTAGTGTGTACCACTGGCCATTGCCCAAGTCAAAAGGCAATGTACTAGCGGGCAACACACCATCACCCCCTCCTCACGTGGCAAAAGATTCCTCGAGCGGACGAGCCTAGGAATCTGGACCAGGGGAGGAGGAGAAGTTCACGCAAGTCATGAGGAGCACGCGTACACTTCCAACCCTGCGTCCCAAAGGGTGAACCGCAAAGGCCGCACAGAAGCGTATATGTGCGCTCTCCATGTGATCTCTGCGAACCTCCTGTGTACTTTCCATACGATCTCTGGAGCTCCTTCCTTGAGGGCAAGCCACCCCTCGGCGGCTCCTTCGTCACCCCAACTGTCCGGAGGACGACGATGATGACTTGCAGGAGGAAAGCTCGGTCCTCCCGCTCTAAGCCCCAGAGAGACAGGCATTGTGTGTGTACCTTCACAATTTACAGAAAAAAAAAATTTGGGATGGCCCAACACAGCCCACTTTCCCCTTTTTATAGGCGGAGATGAACCGGGAACAGCTATCAAAATAGAAAGCTCCGAGATTCGAAATGTCAAACCTGCGCCACCATGTGGCCTCCTGAAATGAAAATAGCGCCCCATAATGCGCGCCGAGCGCGTCGCCCGAGCCATGACGCATACCAAAAGATTGTCTCTGATCCTGGATCACAAGCTTTAAATGTAGAAAACTGTCCACCGATCTTACAGATACTAGTGGATCCGAGGGATCGCCCTGCGAAAATGACGTCCTCCAATGGCAAATAAGCGCTTACACCACACGCCAAAGCGACCTGCATCGGAAAAGATCAATACAGCAAAGGTCCATCGGAAAGTGCTAGACGACCTTTTGCTGGCTGCAGAGCCATACCACCTGCTTCGATGAAACGAAAATCAACCTACCTTGGAAAGGACAAAGCACTGACAGGGGTAATAAATGGATGCAAAGGCCAAACCCACTCTTTATCAAAAGGAATAAAGGGGTGACAGCGAAGGTTCAACAAACCCCCTGCTCGGGGACAAACTCCCCTTTTTTCGTCGAAGGCATGATCACAGTTTGGCCACTGGTAAGGTGGACTACCTCGGCCCTAGCCGAGCTACTTTTTTCCTCGGCCCTAGCCGAGCTACTTTTTTCTTGGCCTTAGCCGAGCCACTCCGTCCCTCGGCCCTAGCCGAGCTACTTTTTTCCTCGGCCTTAGCCGAGCCACTCCGTCCCTCGGCCCTAGCCGAGCTACCTTTTTCTTCGGCCTTAGCCGAGCTACTCCATCCCTTGGCCCTGGCCAAGCCACTTCATCCCTCGGCCTTAGCCGAGCTATTTCATTCTTCGGACCTAGCTGAACCACTGTATCATTTGGCTTAAGTCGAATTGAATTGTCTCTCAACCTCCTTTTGTACCAAGCTGTGTTGTCGCTCGACTCTTTTGTCGGGGCTATCCCTATGCCTTGGTCTCGACCAAGATGTTCCTTCAAATTCGAGCCAGAAAACCAACCAAGCGGCGCTCGCAGTTGGGACTATAATTCAAGACAGGAAACCATCCAGGAAAGACAAACAAATAAAAAAATGGCTGACCCGTTTACTGATATCCGGTCAAACTACAAAATAAAAGAAAGAGAAAATACATATGGGCCCCCAAAGGGTCAAGACTTGGGATCAGACCCGGCGTCTCCTGCGGCAGCACCAGCGGGAGCATCGCTTGGCCCCCCTCCTCGGCGGTATCCCGCCGGGATACCTCAGCGGCAATGTCGACTTCCAAACAACTTCGAGATCGACGTCAGAAATCTCTCCATATTCGTCTTCCTCGGCCCCCGGGGTGCGTGTCTCATAATACTCGGCTTCCAAACAAGACAGGTCCAGGTCAGGATAGGTTTGAGCAATCTTAGCCCGCGCCTCCTCTTCACCGAGCTGGAATGCATCGGCGCAGGCCGCCCTGCGTTCCTCGGCAAATTCGGTAGAGTTCTTGTACTCCTCCATCGCTGAAGAGGCCCGCGCGCTTGCCTCGGCTAATTGCTTCTCCAATTCGGAGATCCTTCGGTGCCTCGAGGTCGCCTCCTCTCCGAATGCCGCCAACCGCTCCTGTAACTCCTGGCTCATCTTGTTCAACTATAGACGAAGAACCAAGTAAGGCAGAAGTCGAAAAACCGGAATGGATAAAACAGATAACGGCCTACCTGCTCGTTCCGCCGGGCTAATTCACCGTCCAGCACTTGGACCCTATTGAGAGCCCTAGAGCTCCCGATTGGCCACCCCTGAAGGGACTCCCCAGAGAGATCCTTCTCCTCATTTCTGTTGATCGTCGATCCCCACTGACTTGAGCATCGGAGGGTCTTCCACGGAGGGCCACCCCCAACGCCTCTCGCGTGAGGACTTCTGTGCAGGTCCGCCCGGGAGGAAGCCCGATCAGAAGACCGACCGCGCCCGAGTCGAAAGACAGATCCCGGCGGCAACAGATGATAACTAGACTAGGTTTATAATAGACAGCTTAGATTGATTAATGTTGAGGTGATCTAGTCAAATATCATGAAAGATAAAAGTAGATAAAAGATTTTCTTTTTTATATTTGTTGCGTGATTTTTTAGGATGATATTTGCAGTATGTAAAGATTTATGCTGAACTGAGTTCATATCATATTCATTATATCTTTCTAAGAGTTTGAGAATTTAGAGATTGAGTAGAGATTGAAATTAATGGAGAGAATTTTTTTAATTCTATACTGGTATTGTATAGACATTTTATGTCTTTAAGGATAATGGATTGTATGTTCATTTGGTTTTATGATCCCTATACACATTTTGCTCCTGATCGCCAGCCCCCCACATCCCCCATCCCCAGCTTGAACTGTTAAAATCTGCTGCTTGCCTTTTTAATACACACCTCTACTAGATTATTCTTCAAATAATGTTAAAACCATAAATAAATAAATAGATAGATAAAGAGTTTAATCAATTTATATCAATAGTAAAGAGGGCATTCGAAGAGAAAAATATCTAATCCCAATTGTTTTGCTAGTGGACGAGATGATTTGGCCAGAGCCCAGCTCGTAAGAGGCTCTACCTTCGAAACAAGCGCAAAACACCTTTGTCACACAGACCATCAAGATGCTTACCTTGCAAACGTCTTCGCCTCAAATCAGTCCTTCCAAATAACGGATGTGTGTGTGTGAGTGTATATATATATATATATATATATATATATATATATATATATCCCTTGGCCGCTGAAAATGATGGGGAAGTGCATTCAAACAGCCTTTAGCTATAAGCAAGAATCTGAAACCAGGGGACCAGCATCCCAGAAGCCCAACAGAAACAAACTAAACTCCAACAAAGTTCCAGCGCTACACGTAGTAAGCAAGTTGTTTTACCACATACATGACAAGCTCAGTCTTCATCATGTTAAATTTAACAACACAAACAAAAGGATAGCATGCAAGCATCCACCTGAGCGGAGAACGGGCAGCTGGTTAGGGTGCTGCATTCTCTTCTCCTTCTCCCACCTCTTCCCTCATCCTATTCTTTCCCTCCTTACCATAAGCCCAACTGCAAACAAGGAAGTAGAAAAAATCAACCACACCCATCGCTGTAAGGACCCAATAGTAGTAGTCATAGTGGCCCTTGTTTAGGTTGGTTGAAAGCCACATCCCCCTTCCATTTCTTCCAGTTGTCCTCGCTACAATCTTGACAACCAGAACTCCTACCAGGTTTGATTAGTCCTGCCCCCAGCGTCCAGAAAGCTACCCCAAAGCTTGCCATGCTACTTGGTAGTTCAGTGTAGTAGAACTCAATCTGCGAGATGACGCTAAAGGCCTCGGCCAAGCCAGAGAGGCAATACTACTGTACGAGCCACATGGCTGACATGCTGACCACACCATTCATATTGTCTGCCAGCCCATGCTCATGCTATCTATCATCACCGCGAATTCTTTACACGGTGAACGACTTCGATCGCTTAATTTTTAAAATAAATTCTTTAAAATTAACAAAAGTTTAAATTCATAATTATCTGGCAAAATTCTAGCCACGTAGACCCCAACCCATCCAAGAAAAAAATAAAGCTAATAATACTAATTATAGCCTAGGATCTATAAATCACCGAATCTCAAAGCATCAATTAGCCTCTTTAGCCGTTGATCCTCTAACAAATAGGATTCAAATTTCACCGACCTTGTAACAAACCTGATTCGAATCAGAGTCAAATCATTCCAATTCTCCACCTCCCAAGATACGTTCGAGAAATCAGGTAAGCAACCCACCAATATTCGGACAGTCTATAAATACCTTTCTCAAGAACTTTTTAAGTATGCTTGCTCTCTCGCTGAAAAACCCATTGAAGCTCAAGCAGAGCATTCAGAGCTCTCGAAAGGCCATTCTTGAGGAACTCTTCTACAAGAACCTTCTTTTCTTATCTACGAGAGGAATGTCTTGCTGGTTCATTCGAACGAAAGGTCAACATTCACATCCCTAGGCAGACTACGTCCGAGTTGAAGGACGGATTTCTATGGCAACAACAGCCATATATGATTTTTACTTACAAATTTCTCTAAATAAAATTAATTTTTTGAAATTCAATTTTTCATCAAGATTTCTCTCAAAAGTGATAGTATGGTCTAAAATGTAATATTTTTATCCAATAAAAAGCTAAGGGAAGGATAATGTTGTCAAATTTTTGCCAATTATTTTTTGCTAGAACAATGTTAATTATAACGGCAATCCTTATAACAATGACTATTTTAATATAAAAATTTGAAATCCCACTTTATGGGAAAATAACGGTTGTTATTATCAATTTATCAGTATAATGTAACAGTTTCATTTGACGTTATTATAACATCATAATGTGTTATTTAAAACAATGGGTCGGCCAGATGGCCTTTATCTATCCGCTCAGAAAAGAGCAAGGAGGAAAAAAAAAATGTTACAATCTGCGCAACCATATATATATATATATATATATATATATATATATATATGCTCGTGCAAAAAAAAAACCGTCTTTTTTTTCTGAAAGTTTGTGACAAGATCACTTAATGACTGACTCGTCCACCTAGATCTTGAATCTTGAGTGCGTTAGGCTGTAGTCAAGCCCAAAATCTTTTATTAACCTTTTCAAAGTCACATGTACTAAACAAATAGAGAGGAAAGCAAACTACTTGATGAAGTGCAATAAAGGCCCCTAGCATCAATCAAGGCAAACATATAGAATATTGATTGTTCAAATGTTTTTATCAACATTTAAAAGTTACTAGCAAACAAGCACTTGCAATGTTTTTTTTTTTTTTAAGGAGCACATGTATAAATTATTTTGTCTCATTAATTTATTTTTCTATAAATTATATATTATATTATATGCAAAGAGTGATAAAAATGAGAAAAAATGAAAAAAAAATTGATTATGATGGTTTAAAGATATACAACGAAGACTTTTAAATGCTTGAGTTAGAAAGAATGATCTTTTAACTGATAATGATAAAGGTAAATATAGACTTAAACTAACATGACTAGAAATAATTAAAAAAATATAATTATTTATAATTTGAGTATTGATTTAATTCTAAATAGAGTAGAGTGAAGGAAGCATATTCATGTAGCCGATCCCATATAGTTGGAAAAAGGCTTAGATGAGTTGAGTTTAGTTGAGTATGCAAACAAGAATCGGAATATAAAGAACAAAGTTATGTTTAAATGTTATAGGTTTCAAAATAATGATCATGAATTTCTATTTAAAAAATTATGGATTTTTTTTTTATAGAAGCATTTGATTGTTACATTAAGGATGTTCAAAACTGAGAGAGTAACATTAGATAACAAAGGATACTGCAGGGTGCACTTTGAGTAATCAATTATTTTTTTCAAAAAAAAATTGATATATTCTAAAAGGTTGCGAGTTCATAACGCATCTTTCAGAGCATATGTAGAAAAGGCTATAGGCAGTTAGGGAATATTGGTTCTGATAACTAACATGGAGAATTCTAAAATTATTCCCCTTTGGATAAATGGAAAGAAAGAAAACAAATTTTGCTATATGATTTGCTAATCATATTTGGTTTTTAATTATTTTACATAAATGATAAAAGAATAATGCGAGAAGCTTTAGAAAACACCACCCGAAGTTTGATCATGCAAGCTCCCAATATAGAGGCTGGCTGCAGGCTCTGGGCCGTAACCATGTTTGCATACGGCCGTCAGTCTAATTCTACAGTATACTGAATGATTCTGGATCACAACATGCAATTCACGAACTATTAATTATTAAGCTTTGTATGAATATAAAATAATACCAATATTAACAGTGACCTACTGATACAGCTAGCTATTGCTTAAAGTTAAGCAACTTCAGAGGACTTACAATGAAAGCTCAATGACATTCTTGCAACAAATCAAGGAGATGATGAGACTCCTTCGTTGATTAAGCGAGGTGTGAAACCATCTCCTGATGCTTACATTACCAGAATTACACATACAATAGAGTATTAAGGAATAGGGTGAAGCAACCAGCCTTTCTAAATCGCTCATGAGGTATAAGAATCCTGCCATCATGATTTGCAGTCGATGCCCTTGATCATTTAAATGCATATATAGCATCATGAGCAATCAGCCTTTGGTTTAACAGAGTGACCGCTCGTGATGGTATATCCACACATTAAAGCCAATCTTGCAGTGGAATTCGCAGAGTCTATCGGAAGCCCCCACCAAATGTTGGCGCCCAGTAGTCCGCTCCATTGTCACCGCCAACATGTAAGGTGAAGGATACTGGAACCAGGCACAGTCCTCTACTCCTCAAGTCCTTCTTTGGTTCATCATCAGCATCCTGATGTTTGGGACGATGCAACAAAAATAACACCACCTTTGTTATCAGTTATGATAAACATATCATCAACATGCAATCAAGACCATTGATTGATTGACAAAGCTATACTTTACAGCTGCTCCATGGTACCTGATCATCAGGCGCTCTTCTTCTCTTCATACAAGTATCATTTAACAGCTGCCCAAGGGAACATAACAAAAGGGATTAGGAAAATCACTGATCACGATTTCTGTATTATTTTAAAATGAGTTTAAAGGCTGTAAAGGTGAAACTTTGTTCTTCCACCACCTTTTAGTTGTAAAGAAGCAGAATATATATACGGGGTTTCTTTGTTACAAAGCTAAGCTTGTTTCTAAGTGGTCTTGGATCCTATGAATCATACCTGGCCATGGTCTTTGGGAAATATGCTACTCCTTTCGCCTTTTCCCTGAAAGATTAACAAAAAAACAACTAATTTCACTTCGGAGCTGATAAGAAGGAGCTTGACATGGGCATGACTTTTTTTTTTTTTTTTGATGCAAAAGATGGTGAGGCCCATCATGCACGTGTAAAACGTATGGCATTAGCAAAATTGCAATCTTAGCTTCGGTTGGTGATATTAATGCATGCTTGAGTGGGTGAATGAGAGAGAGAGAGAGCATGGTAGCATTGGGAACAGGGAATGAAAAGGGATGGCGTTTATAGTTACTTACAGACTGCCTCATGTTCCTCGCATTACCACCTAAGTACGGGGAGCTCAGGGCCTGCATGAAAGGAAGGGACAAGAAGTGGATAAACAGTATAATACCTGAAACAGATGACAATACATGACACCCCTGTACGTGGAAGATAATACACTAAACAACAGACAAGTGGTGGTTATCCACCGATATGCTCCGAAAAAAAAAAAAGAAAAGAAAAGACCACTGTTGCGAATTGGAACAGCTTTTACTGCGTGCTCTCAAAACGATATTCAAGTTCAGTTCTCTCTCTTACACACGAACGAGAGAAAGAGAGAGAGAGAGAGAGAGAGAGACCTCAATTTGACTCTGGAGGAATCTGATATAGCCAATGGCTTCTAGTAGCACAGACGCAGTGTCAGTCTGCAAAAGGAGCCCATGTCAGATCTTTATTCGAACACCAAAAGAAAAGAGAATAGGAAAGGAATTTATATAAGGTATGGGAAATATTTTAAAATTTGTACACTAAGTGGTGGTGCCGTCAAATAGATCTAAAACCGCTGTATAGGCAAATATAATACCTTTCCGAATGGAGAAACTAGCTGATGAAGAGCTGTGATCCTATCTCCTAACTTCTCCTTCCTCACCTGAAATAAAGAAGTATAATCCATTTTATTTTTCATGAAGTGAATAAATAAAAATAGCACACTATTCGTGTGTGTGTGAGAGAGGGAGACCTTGAAAGAAGATGGTGCTGAGGCGGTTTGAACTCTAGCCTTCTTGAAAGCTGCACCAGTTGTGCTGTTGCACTTGATAAAAGCAAAAGAATTAGAAAGAAGCGTGAGGACCTATCTGTGGATTTCTTAGGATCCTATTTAAGAAAACAATCAAGATGCATGAGCATGGAGTTCTACAATGATTGCACTATAACCTTACCTAGGCATGTAGCATAGCCATTTCTTGGGGATATATATATATATATATATATATATATATATATATAAGATATAAGCATAGCCTAAAATCAAAAGCTATTTATCTATAACTAAATCTAAATAGAATCAGCCCAATAATATCATAAGCAACCACAAGTTGGATTCTACTAAATAAATATTTTTACATGGCTGCGCAAAAAACAATGGATTTTTTTTTTTTTTTGAGGAAAACAAAACAATAAAATTAAGCACAGGTGAACAGATAAGATACCATTGTAATCAGTATTTATAACAATATGAGTGATGATAATTACCAAAAAAAATTAAAGAGATCTGAAGATATATATATATATATATATATATATATTCCTCTCTCACCTCGGATGAATGGTCTGATTGGAGATGCTTTTTTTCTGCCTTGCTGTTCGAGAAGTCCAGCACGTTGCTGCTGAAACTTGTGACACAAGATCTAGGAGAGGAAGTTGGCAGGACCTGGCTCCAAGGAGACCTAGGTGCCTGAATCTCTTCATTCCCATGGCTGTACACATATCCACTCTCAGAGGCCTCTTGTTTTACATCAATCATATGTGTACTATCTGCTGGATATAACACCCGATCTTCCCAATTCTCCATCCTCTTAGATTGGAAAGGAGTGAAGCTGCATCTATCCTCTTCCTCCATCAATCCTCCCCTGCAAGTTGTCCAACAATTTAATCCATATATAAGTAATCAGCATAAGCTATGCATATATTATCAGAAGGCCGGTTTGTAGGTTAAATAAAGCAAGAATATATTGTATTCGTGTGTGAGAGAGAGAGGATTGTTAAGTTTTGTGAACACAAAACAAGTTATGCATAAACTTTGTGAAGCTTAACAAGTGTTTGCTGAATTCTAATTTTCCCTATCAAAATACGATGTAAAATTACATGAAAAAAAATGAGTTAACTTGTGTACCAGGTGGGATTACTATGCATATATAGTCTCAGCAAAAAAAAAAATTCTAATAATTTATACAATTAAAGAAGAACATGAAAAGTAGGGGCGGAAGAGAGAGAGAGAGATTACAGCAACAGTTGGCTCCATGACTCAGGAAGGTATTGGTTATCATGCCAAGGGTTCATGGGGAGAAAATTAGATGGCTCTGAATTTTGAGGGAACACTGATGAAGAAGATGACGATGAAGAGGAGGAAGAGGAGGTGGTGGTGGAAGAAGAGGGTAAGAGAAGGGAGGCCTGTTGAGGAGGTGGCCTCAGGTTATTCATATTCCACCAGCTAGGGCTTCCCCCCATCATCTGCTGCACCAGAGAGCTCTGAAAAACTCCTCTATTCATGCCTGAAACCTTGATGTCTTTAGCTCTCGTTCCACCCTCTTCCGCCACTTCTCCCAGGTCAATTTATGGATGCTTTGCTTCGTTTCCTCCTTTAGATGAGGTTTGGGTGAAGGAGGAACGGGCCTTTGCTAAGAGGAACCTGGTTACATGGGATAGTGTTTTATTTTGTTTCCTTTCTTTCCACCTATCGGTCCTATCCTTTCTTTAATATTTTTTTTCCTCGCTTTCCTTTTTTTTTTCCGCTCTTGCTTTTTTCTGCTTTTGCTTTATCGCAAAGTGGGGACAGGAAAGGTGATGACAGTGTTTTCAGTCCAAAAGGAATGTTTCTAGAGGTGCTTTGTTCTTAATCTGGGTAGAAACTAGGGTTAGGGTTAGGGTTAGGGTTAGGGTTATAGCACTATTTTTGCTCCTCTTTAATTACTCCATTGATGTAATGGGAATGATAATTTGATAAATGACAAGATCTGAGACCGCCACTAGGCCAGGGATCATTCATTCATTCATCATTCATTCATTCATTCATTCATACATACATACATACATACATAAGCATGCATGCTTCCTATCAAATTAAGTAAAGTCATACATACATACATACATACATGATGTATGTATAATATTGCTCAATTTGATAGTTACCATCATAAATAATGCGTCTGAATACAATAAATGGCTCTGGAAATTGAACTTGAGAAGTGGCTTTTTGGGTAGTTTATGGACTGCAAAAGAAAAAGAGAGAAGGGCAAAGAAAACTATTACAAAAGCTACTTGGAATTATGGTGCATTGTATTCCTTTTTCAGATTGGCTGACCTTGGGCTTAAATAGGCGTTGCATACACGCATTACTCTCTGTACACATCAAGAAAACTTTTCATGCACTCTTTTACATAAATAGGGACTCCTGTAAGTATTGTCTAGCATTCTATCAACGAATAGGGAAATGTTATGCACGGTTTACACCTATATCTTCTCTCAGTAAGAAAAGGTTTTACAACTTATAAGGTGACATTCCTTTAACGTTTCATGTTACAATCAACCAATGTAGCCAAAAGTTTGCACCTCGAATATAAAAGTGGAAGTCATAGTTTTGGTCATGGCCAAGAATTATTTTAGATGATAAATGTTGGTAGATTATTTCAAGCCCTTTGTCAACCACAAAAGCTTTATTTTGCAAACATGTGTATTACCCTTAAACGAAAGATTGGGATTCTTTTTTATATTGAAGAATCCTAACTACCCATGATAAGTTTTAGTCTTCTACAATTAGTTACTACTTAAGGGGGACATTTGATTAGTAGTAATTCATTTTGATAATCTTAGATTACGATGTACATCATCATGTTTGGCAATTAGATACAATCATATGAATGATAATATTTAATTCCTACTAATATAAGATAATTGCAAACTATAGTAAACTAATTCCATTTTGAAAGTTGAGTATCTAAAATGATCAAAGTTCGATAATCTCATATTACACTCTTGACTTCCATATCAATATTATTAATATATAATCAGAGTATAAGTTTAATATGTACTTAGTAAAATTTAAATATTTAATATTTAATACATAATAATATAATATAATATATTACTATTAAATTTAATTTTTATATAATACTTAATATTTTTAACACCATTATATTTATATAATAAATATAAATATTAATTTAAAATATAATATATATATTCATGTGGGAGCAAAAAAAATTGTGTTCAAGATTGAACAACAACAGGAGAAAATGGGACCATGTATCTTGTTTGGCATGTTTAGTTTAATATTTATAGATCTTATTTCTATAGGAAAGAAAATAATAAGTACCAAAGAATTTCTAGTGAAGCAACGTTATAAGTTTCATTGTGATAATTAAATTCAACAAATCCATTACAATTTAATATTTTTGTTTCTTCTAAATGGTGAGAGATAGTAGTTCATAGTTCACCATACATACCGAGAAGTTCATAGGTTCTAGGACGGCTATACAGCCAAGTTGTTCATATAATTTATGAGTTTCTTTGCCTTCCAAGGATAGCTCAATGCTCTTTTTTAGGTGATTCTTAAAGCAAGCACCTCCTTTTTTATTTAATTTTTCAAATTAAATTGCAATATTAGATGGTCTCCAAAAAATGGTGTTGCACAAAAGTCAACCAATCTTACTTTTGGCCATAAGTTTTGAGTGTGGATTAGATCCAATTCGAAGTTTTGAAAGCATTCCACTTCGGTAAACATTTTGAGATTCATGCTACAAGTAATTAACTACATATATATATACATATATATAACATATATACATATATACATATACATATATATACATATATATACATATATATATACATATATATATATATATATATATATATACATATATATATATATATACAGATATATATACATATATATATATACATATATATATATATATATATATACATATAATATATATATATACATATACATATATATATATATATATATATATATATATATATACATATATATATATATATATATATATATATATATATATATATATATATATATATATATATATATATATATATATACATATATATACATATATATACATATATACATATATATATACATATATATACATACTATATATACATATATATTATATATATATATACATATACATATATAGATATAGATATATGTATAGATATATATATACATACATATATATATATATATATATATACATAGATATATACATATATACATACATATATACATATATACATATACATATACATACATATATATATATATATATATATATATATATATATATATATATACATATACATATATATATATATATAAAGTCAATAAACAAGTTCACCAATAAGTGCAAATGGTGTGCTCAAGTTTATATTTGCTTATCAAGCCTATACACATGAAAGAGACACTAAATATGAAATAATATATGTTTACTAGCTACTTGATATGAAAGCTAGAGATTTTTAAATTATATGATTTTTAGTATGTAATCAATTTAAAGTTATATAGTAAATCATATTAATTGCTTAAATAATTGATATAGACCCTCCTCATCTAATTCAAAAAAAGATGTAACTTGAACTTAAGCCATATGCCTATGTAGAGGAGGGAATAATGAAGAAATAGATGGAAGCATCTTAGTCATCCTAGGCAAATTAAGTTAGGTTCATTACAGTGCTAAGTTATATTCAAGATAGAGTTCATTATTCATAATGAAATATGATTGTCTTCAAAAAGCACCATATACCTATCTTATGTATCATCACTCCAATTACAATCCTCAAGGTCCATTAACTCTTCAGCTAGCCTTGCAACAAAAGTTATAACGGTTTATAACCTCACTCAAAAGAATTATCTAAAATATATTATTTCTATTCTTTGATCTTATGTAAATATTCCCAATCTCTTTGATATATATATAATTATATGTAACTAAACATTCGCTAAGCTTTAAAATACTTTCTCTGTTTAAGCACTCTGATACCATTTGCAATAAATTAAGGCCTCAACTAAGAAGATTAGCTAAGAAGATATTATTTAATATTTTTTATTCTATATAAGCACCATAATTTTTTCAATATATATGAGTAAATACTTATCCACATGAGTTCTCACAAAAATAAATCCAAACCTTATATGCATCATTTAAGAGTTATTTTTTCATTGTAAGAAAGCCATCAAAGAGGTATTAAAGTAATTAAATATGCCTATCTTAGGTACTATGCCATGTCATTTGACATGTTCTGCTATTGCACTATTATCTAATGAAAATGCATGTATCTCTTAGTCATCTCATGCATGCTGGCTATCTCGTGTATGTTGGCTATTCTTGATCATTAATTCCAATTATGGATTTGATATGCTCATTAATTTTAGAAGTAAAGGCCTAGGTCTAATAATTGACTGTAGGTGATCCAGGGATGGTACTGTAGAAATGTTAGTTTTATACTAACAGCAAGCATAATAATTACAAGGGCACAAGCTAAATGACAAATCCACTTAGGGTTTTGTATAAATTTTAGCCTTCCCATTGGCCTATAAACAAAGAGCTCAAAGGTCGAGCCAGGGCCCAGCAGCGCGCTATGGGAGGAAGGAAATTCTTTTGGGGGTAAGGGTTTAGGGTCCGTACGCTGCTGAAATCCTTGTCGGGCGCGCCGTGTCTTTTCCACCCACTCTTTTCGTTTTTTTTTCTTTTTTTTTAACCTTTTTTTCCTCCAACTCCTTTCAGCCTAAAGCAGCCCTCTCCCTTGTCTTCTTCTGCCACCGCAATATTCCAGCCCATATTATATATCAGTTATGATATTCCCTCTCTCTCACACAATTAATCTGGGAGAGAGTGATTCTCTCTCTAAATTAAGGTGAGAGAGAGAGAGAGAGAGAGAGAGAGAGAGAGAGAGAGAGAGAGCACTCATAGATAAATTAAACATTCGTTGCTTGCCTTTGCATATTTGGTTTTGATTTAATCCCCAGCCTCAAACAACATTATCCAGGGGAACTGCTAGCCACATTAAGAAGTTCTGTTCTCAGGATTTTCTCAGCCATGAAAAGTCCAAAAAAAAAAAATTGAACATAACATACTTTAAGCATTTAAACATGAAGATTTTGGATCAAAATAATATAAATTATCTATCATAACTCTGTACATCAAGAGAAGAAAATTGATAAGTCTCCAGAAGATTACACATAATATTATATTTCCATCCTTCTTTTAGAAGAATATTTCCATCATAATATATAAAAATGGTAAAATAGTTAAAATAGTTATCCATTGTAGTTATTTTTTATCAATAAGAAAATATCGATTACTAATATAATATAAGATACAGCCAACAGTTATTATGATCACTTCGACGTTAACATACCAAATCTGGGAAGAGCCAGTGAGTTCACAATCAAAGTCCTCAACAATTCAATGTTCATTTTTCATGAACGATATACTATAGTTTCTCACTTAATTTTTGGATTTTTAGTTTACAAGTCCTTGCATGTTTCCTTTTCTTTTTAATTAGGTTTCCTTGTAAGACTTGTCTACATACTAATTGGCTATCGAAAGACTCATCTACATAAGCCAATCTAGGATTTTATTTGTAACATACTTGTTTTTTATTGATTTATAAAATTATCTTGGATTTTTCCTTTCACTTTTCTTTGTTTGTCCCATGTACTGCTCCGTACAATGCAAATTTAACTGATATTATAAAATTTCAAAAAAAAATGGAATACTAGGATATCTTCCAAAACGAAAGAAAAAAAAAAAAAAAAAGCAGTTCATTACAAAGGCTCCCGGGTGCCACCAAGAACATCACACCAATTGATCCCTCAAAACTCTTGAAACAAAACATAAATCATAATTTCTTCTTTGTGGCTACTAATCAGCATATTCGCTTGGACTATACCATGAAGCAAAGTTCCTCTCCCCTTTTATTTTACCTTTGCTAGTTGCCACCAGTCCCAAAGCTAAGGCTTCGCGCCTTTGTTTTGCTTTTGCTTTTTGTTTTTCCTTTTCTTCTTTTGCTTTTGATCCGTCTTTTATCTCAAAAGCCTTTAGATTATTGAAAGGTCTCGTGATCGTGATCACTCTTTACCAAGGAGTAGTGTCTCCTTTTCTTTATACATGGAGCTAAAAACCAGCACGCAGGCAGGGAAGGAGCGATCAGCACCAAAGCCCTAAAGATATCAAATGTGGTAAAATATCCCCCAAATCATGGAAAAAAAAAAACTCCTAGGGAACACTGAGCTTGCTTCTGACCGGTACCCAACGCAAATCCCTGGATGCTTGTGACTTGGTGTGAAACCGTGAAGTGAAGTCCTGACATGTTCCCAAGGGCATCATATCTTAGAGAAGAACTCGAGAATCAAATGGATATATAGTTGTTAATGAATTGGGCATTTCTAGAGACTAGTACTTTCGACTTTCTCCAAAGATGAGCATATATAATGCCCTCTTTTCACTGTTCATCGCATGCTTTCTCTTTGGGTTCCTCAGAGATTTTATATAATATTTTATGTCCCCTTACAAGCTTCATCTTCTCTTTATAATCCACCGTCGGTTGTTCCTCCAGAAACCCTATAGCCCTACTTATACCATGCATGGTCCATCGTCTCTTTTCTCGAGCACTAGTATAGCGGCCACAAGGGATCTGTGCGGTTGGCAGAATTATTCCACATACAAGACAAGTTAGCTAATGCTCCTAAGATTTTATTGGTAGAGTTGTTTGTCCATACACTCGGATCGGAATTAAATTTATTCCAAGTTATCAGCTCACCATGTCATTGCATCCAAGCCTGACTTTATTCCTCCAACCGCATTGAAGGCAAGAATGCTGCTTAAACTTTGCATGGACTTGAAAATTTTAAAGCAGGAATTATGGCCGGAGTTTGTTGCCCTAATAGTCATTCATCTATGCAATATATATAATATTTGCTTGGGTTCTTATATGCATTCACATGTGAACTTCCTGTATATATATACAAGCTGTTTACAACTTGGGCAATTATGGCCAATTATGGATGCATCTTCCGACATGCTTTCTGCAAGTAAGATTAACTAGCTTAACCTAATTATTTACTTTTTGTCTTTGGCTCATATAGTAACCGAAGCAATGGATATCAATACCAAGCGTGATGCATTAGTGAACAATTGAGTAGTTATCATGTTATACCAACAGTTCTTGACTTTAGTCACCACACCTATAATTTTGTTTTCGAAGACAAGCAATATAATATGAGAATTGATGATGAAACACAAACCGACGAATCATTATTCCATATGATCAAGGAAGGGCCACGTACGTGCGCCGCTAGCTATATATATATATATATATATATAAGAACGGACACAATGTTCAACAAAAATTAGCTAATATATACTTTTGATCCTCGCACTTCCATTTAAAATTCATTTTCATTCTCAAACTTTTAATTTTTGCATCTTAATATCTTATATTTTAAGAATATTACATTTCTGGCATCATATTACATGGGACCTGCAGCTACGATTGATGAAATATTAAATGTATCATCCGATGCGAATGCGATGAATTAGTTGATAGGATGACACAATAGTTATTTTATCAATTTTAACTGATTTGATGTAAGAAAATGTTAAAAATTTGACATCCTTAAATATAAGAGATTAAATAACAACAACTAAAAAGTAATAAAAATATATTTTAGTCAAACAAATATCATGATCGAACCACAAATTTCAGATGGTTTACCTGGCATCCGGCTCTTCAATGATCTAGAGAAAATCATAAGCGTGAGCATAAAGCATTAAACTAAGAAACGTTTGGCTTTTGGATTGTTGTGCCTTTTTTTTTTTTCCTTTTCTTGAGAAGACGACTTCTGGTTAAATTAAGATTTTTTGATGCTATCAGAAGATTGATCATTGAACAACAGAATTAATGGTGCAATGTATAGTTCAGAGTGGTCAAGTAAGCACACGAAGAATCGGTTAATCTGCCTTTCTCCTCAAGTTGGTCAGTTTGTTGCTTTGGTTTGTAGTTCTTGTCCTCGTGCTCAATGACAAAAGCACGAGTGATACATCCAACAAATTCACTGATGGTGATAGAAGTACCATTAAGCTTTCTAAGGAAATTGATTGTTCATACGTTTGCCATAATAGATGGCTCAGCCAATGGCTTTGCGTGCAAGCTTCTTTACATATTCAAGTTTCCAGTAATCTAACTAATAATGATCTCTCTCTCTCTCTCTCTCTCTCTCTATAGGGTGTGTAATTATTTCTAGATTAAGATAAATGATTCTATTAAAAAATACAGATAAATGGTTTCATTTTCTTCACCCTTAATCTCATACTAATTTTCCAACTAATAATGAACTCTCTCTCTCTCTCTCTCTATATATATATATATATAGGTGTGTAATTATTTCTAGATTAAGAAATGATTCTATTAAAAAAATACGGATAAATGGTTTCATTTCTTCACTCTTAATCTCATACTAATTTTCTACATTCCTCTCCATCTTTGATCTCTTGAGGTTCTCTTACATCAATGATAACTAATTAATAATGTATTTATCTTCTTCCCCTTATAATTCCTTCTTCACACCACTATGAAATAAATCTCCTCTTTGACTCTATGAACTTTTTCTACCCCTTTTATCACTATAAATTTCATTTTCCTCATCAAGTACATGATTTATTATTCTGCAGTTCAAGTTCATGTCATGATCTTCATGTTAGTGTGTGCCCCAAATCCAATTGGATAAGATACTAGTTTATACATATTTCTTTATGAATGCAAATCAAATTTATTGGTTTCTTTATCTATCCAGGTATTTTTCATATATATATTAGATATATTTTTCCTGTAAGATAAAGTCCAAAAGAATGCAAACTGTGCATATGAATTTGTAATAGAGATTACAAATTGTGAGATCCAAAATTGCACATTATGGTTCGATTCTTTAAACTTCCCTAGTCGATGCATAGACAGGATTGGACACTGTCGAACGCCGTTGAGACTAGCACACATTGCATATCTTCACCCTTGTGGTGTGCAGCTGATCTTGCAAGCTGAAGTATGAAGATACTTGGATATGGTGTGTGGATGTTCGTTATTGTAACGATACATTGGATGACCCGCACAGAGATCCCATATGGATATTCTATATAGTGTCGATGGTTGATCTTTGATGACGGTGGTGCGAGTGATCCTTTGACTTGAGATCTTCATTGCACCTTATGTGTGGAATATCATGCTTTGACGACATGCAAACGTCGCTCTAGCCACGGGTGGCAAATATGGTGTCGATTGGGTATGATATGAAGCACATGAAGGTGGTGTTTGATCAAGACAGGATTCGTCTCCCTTGATAGAAAGGGTTATATCCCACGGCCACTTGATGGATTAAATTGACTGTTAAATCCTTGCAAGGTTGAGTTGGAATTCGAAATGGTTTCGAAGTTCTAATTCATATGAGTCAATTTTTCTGAGATCAAGTAAACAAAGATCAATTATATGGTTGACACATTCCATACCACTGATTGATCTGGGATATGTGACGAAGGGATTGAATCGTACGGTAACCGTTCATGGACAGGTGTTGATGACCACGTCAACAAACCCTTAACACTTGGGTGGTCATGATGCTTTGCTAGAGGCCGCTCATGATCTATAATCATGGATTCTTTGACTTAATCAAAGAGTTGATTTGGTTAAAGAATTGACTTGGACAAGGTGTTGATCAAGTCATCCTTAGGGTCAATATTAGGGACATGATTATTACCAACGTGTCAAGGGACCTAATGGGTCACACGCATTAAGAAGATTTTGGATGAAGTTAAAATGGGAATTAAGTTGGACTTAATTCAAATCAGATAACCAATAAATTAGGATTGGGTTTGACTCAATCTTAATGAGAGAACATGAAATTGATGAATAGGATTCATTATAGAGAAAAGAATTTTTTGTTCAAGAGTGTACATGAGATGTACATATGAAATCCATTAATTAGGCTTGATCCATGTGATGGATGGCTTAGATTAATTGAGATTAATAATATGGTATTTAATTGGGTCCATATGATGGCATGATTTGATTCATGGAAACCCAATTAAACCGAGGGCTGAGATCGTGCCACGTGGAGGATGGATCCATGCCCATGTGATGGACATGACCCATCTCCACGTCATGGAGGAGTGAACCCCATGATTTGGGGCGTTCTCATGAAGCCAAATTCAAGGTTGCGACGTTGGTTTCATGGGATAACCAATTTCCTAATTTTTAGGGATGTGGTTTGGTGGTTGTAATCTTAACATTATCATGATAGCAAATATCCTAAATTTGTTAGGATAATTGTTATCAACTTGATAAGGTTGAATGGTTAGGTGGTTGTGATAAAATTCCTTTTTTATGGAACCACACAACCTCCTTTTCATGTATAAAAGGAGAGAAATACCCCTTCGAGAACACACCGAACTCCTCTCTTCTCTCTCTTGGATGCCTAACACCTCCTTTCTCTCTCTAAAATATCCTTTCTCTCTCTAGGACGTCCCTTTCTCTCTCTTGATTGATCAAGATTTGATCTTGATCAAGAAATCCTTTTTTGATTTGAAAAATCAATAGAAAAGAAAAGAGGCGCTAGCACCCCTCGCAAGAAGGTTATCATCCAATCCTGAGAGGACATCATCCAAAGATCTTCGCGTGGATCACCATTAGAGGCCGGACGCATGGACGGCTAGTGGTAAATCATTTACCGGCTTCATCGGGCATCATCCCCAATAAAGAACACAGGTATGATCTATTATTATAATCATGTGTTATTTCTTGTTAACTGAATCTGTTCCCTGAGGATCTTGGGCTTTGGAATTAAATTCGTATTTATTTTTATTTTCACTGCGTGTATATGAATTTGATTCATATAAACATACGAAATTCCCAACAGTGGTATCAGAGCCTCCTCAGGCTTCAAATTCAGTTAATTTGATAGATTACCTGAGTTCTAGTTTTTATAAACATAGATCTAAATTTTACATGCGATGTAAAATATAAATATTGCCATATGATGAAGATTAAATATTTAATAAGTTTATTATATGATAATAAATGTGAATTATTTAGATTTGATCATGTTAAAAATTAAAAATTATGATTTATGTATGACATAATCATAAAGGCTGAAATTTAACATATCATGTTTAGAATTTAATTTTGACATGATAAATAACATGATTAAAATCTAAAATAATTATATTGATGAAGATTAAATATTTAATAAGTTTATTATGATAATAAACATGAATTATTTAGATTTGATCATGTTAAAAATTAAAAATTATGATTTATGTGTGACATAATCATAAAGGCTGAAATTTAACATATCATGTTTAGAATTTAATTTTGACATGATAAATAACATGATTAAAATCTGAAATAATTATATTGATGAAATTAAATATTTAATAAGTTTATTATATGATAATAAATGAATTATTTAGATTTGATCATGTTAAAAATTAAAAATTATGATTTATGTATGACATAATCATAAAGGCTGAAATTTAACATATCATGTTCAGAATTTAATTTTGACATGATAAATAACGTGATTAAAGTCTAAAATAATTATATCATGATAACATGATAATCAAGATTAAAATTAAAATTTTAAATTTTGACATGTTATCATGTTAGGGATGTTATGATAGAGACCAATTAGGATTTTCATGTGATGAAAATAAATTTATCATAACAGATAATGATAAGACAAATATATAAAATAAATTGTTATAAAATATTTGACACTTATCATAAATCCCTAAAGATCACTATCTTATCTTATCATAATGTGTAATAGATGATAAGGTTTAAGAAAAATTAGATTTAACCATATCATTGTTTGATCCTATGATTCCATAATTGATCAAATCAATTGGGCTTAACTACAATGGTGTCTAGAAAGGTGCGATCATGGTTTTTAATTGCTCCGTTCGCTGCCTGGGAAAACCCATTCAATGGGATCGAAGGGTATGCTAAATAGGACCCCATTGATCAGCTGATCTGGCCATTGTTAAGGAAAGCTCTTAATTGATTAGATCAATTAAGGTTAATCAGGATGGTAGCAATTGATTTGGTCACATGATTAGGGTTCCCATATTAGATAGTGATCAGGATCCTAATTTGATTAGGAGTCCCAATCATAAGATTGGATCTTATGAAATTTAGGTTAATTGAAATTAATCTAAAATTCATATAGGATATGTAACCTAGCATGATACAAATGTTGTACATGCATGATGGGACCTAAATGCGCTAAATCCCTCCACGAATATTAAGTCATTAGCCTTCCATTGTTCACATGATACAAAATCATTAGGGCATGAGATTTGTTGTGCCATAGCCAAGATCAAGTGAACCTATGAGGAGTTGATTGGGGAACAATGGGTTGACTTAACTAGGTTAGCTGGCATAATTGGCCATAGTCAGGGTCAGTCTAATCTAGAGGCAATGTTTAGGGTGATCACATCAGATGTGATTGACAAGGCAATGTCCCCTAAATGATCTAGGAGTCACATTTGATGTGATTGATACAAATCTACCTAATTTGGCTTACTAAGATTTGTTGTGCCATAGCCAAGGTCAAGGTAAGTCAATTTGAGGGTCCTAGCCCACTAGAAAATTATTTGATAATTTTTTGAGATTAATAGAGAGGGCTATTGAGCTCGATAAAATAGTGGGAGAAATCGATTTAATTAAAATATTAACATTTCCATATTAAATCGATGATTTGCATTCATAATAATTGACTCGTTCTATTTTTTTCAGTTATTAGAGACACCATGAGTGTGAACATCAATCTCAGAGGTATCCTAGAATCCAACAAGCTAACCGGACCTAATTTTCCTGATTGGCTAAGGAATATCAAGATCGTTCTACGATCTGAGAAAATCCTATATGTCCTTGATGAGGCAGCACCAGAGGTCCCACCTGCGGATGCTTCAAATGAAGTTCTTCTGGCATACAATCGGCATAGAGATGCTGAAGAGATGGCCACATGCTTGATGTTGGCATCTATGTCACCAGATCTTCAAAAACAGCATGAGCATTTAAATGCTCATGAGATTTTGATGCACCTGCAAGAGTTTTTGGTGCACAATCTCGCTATGAGAGGTTTCAAACCTCCAAAGAGCTGTTTCAGTGCAAAATGACTGAGGGTTCATCAGTGGGTGAACACGTGCTGAAAATGATCAATTTGATTGAGAAGTTAGCGCGATTGGGTTTCGTAATGGACCATGAACTGAGTATCGACTTGGTTTTACAGTCATTGCCTCCTAGCTATTCGCATTTTGTGTTGAATTTCAACATGAACAGACTTGAGGCTACATTGCCAGAGCTTGCAAATATGCTGACTAATGCTGAGCCTAGCATCAAAAAGGATAAAGGGCAATTGATGGTTGTAGAATCTTCAGGCACTCAGAAGAAGCGTCTGAAGAAGAATAAGGCCCAAAAGGCCAAGACAACCAAGCGAACAAAAGGCATTAAGAAGAATATAGCCAAGAAGGATGCAGCCAAAGGAAAATGTCACTTCTGTAACAAGGATGGGCACTGGAAGCGTAACTGCAGGGCTTATTTGGCAAGTCTAAAAGAAAAGAAGCATACTGATGCTTCAACATCAGGTACATTCATAATTGAGATGTATTCTTCTATTACTTCTTATTCCACTTGGGTATTGGATACCGGTTGTGGGTCTCATATTTGTACTAATATGCAGATGATAAGAAACAGTAGAAGACTGGGAAAGGATGAAGTGATTCTGCGCATGGGAAATGGAGCAAAGGTTGCTGCATTAGCTGTAGGAATTTGCTTTTTATCTTTGCCCACAGGGCTTGAAATAGAACTTAGTAATTGTTACTTTGTGCCGAACATAACAAAGAATATCATATCCGTTTCATGTTTAGTAATGAATGGGTATTCTTTTGAAATTGGAAATAATGGTATTTCTATTTTTGGAACAAAATGTTCTTTGGTTCTGCTGAATTGTTCAACGGAATTTATGTTCTTAATCTTCAAGCCCCTATTCTCAATATTGAATCAAAAAGATTAAAATCAAATAATTCTAGGGATTCATACCTATGGCATTGTCGTTTAGGCCATATAAATGAAACTCGTTTAACGAAGTTACATAAAGATGGATACTTGGGCTCATTCGATTGGGAATCGTTTGAGGAATGCGAGTCATGCTTACTTGGCAAGATGACCAAGTCACCTTTTACCGGAAAAGGCGAGCGAGCAACTGAATGTTTGGGTTTAGTACATTCGGATGTATGTGGACCCATCAACATTCAAGCCATAGGAGGTTTTTCTTATTTCATCACGTTCATAGATGACCATAGTAGATATGGTTATGTATATCTGATGAAGCACAAATCTGAAGCCTTTGAAAAGTTCAAAGAATTTAGATGTGAAGTAGAAAAACAAAATGACAAGAGTATTAAGATACTTCGATCAGATCGAGGTGGTGAATACTTAAGCCATGAGTTCATAGATTATTTGAAGGAGAATGGAATTCTTCCTCAATGGACTCCTCCTGGTACACCACAGCATAATGGTGTGTCAGAAAGGAGAAATCGTACACTGTTAGACATGGTACGTTCCATGATGAGCCTTGCAGATCTTCCAAAAATGTTTTGGGGTTATGCGCTAGAAACTGCCGAATATACCTTAAACCGAGTTCCATCTAAATCGGTCAACTCCACTCCCTATGAGATATGGTATGGAAAGAAACCATCCCTTAATCATTTAAGGGTTTGGGGCTGTTACGCTTATGTGAAGCGTAATGAATCAGACAAGCTAGAAGCTAGATCTGATAAATGCAATTTTGTGGGATATCCAAAACAAACAAAAGGATATTACTTCTACCACCCACTTGAGAAAAAGGTGTTTGTCTCAAGACATGCCATATTTCTAGAGAATGAGATTCTCACAATGGGTAGTGGGAGTAAGATTGAACTTAGTGAAGCTCAAGAACCACAAATTAATATTGACCCATTAGATGGAATGGAGCATATGCCGAATATAGTGGGAGTTGAGCAGGAGACTCAACCCACATTCAGGCAGACGTTGCATGAAAAGCAACAGGTGGCTCCAAGTACACACCAGCTACGTAGATCTAGTAGGACAATTCGCATCCCTAAGAAATATGCATTTCTTATAGAGGATGATGAGCCTACCAACTACAAGGAGGCAATGTCTAATATTGACTCTGAGAGATGGCTTGAGGCCATGAAATCTGAGATGGACTCCATGTATGACAACCAGGTATGGACCTTGGTTGATCCACCTGAAGGGGTAAAACCCATTGGGTGCAAATGGGTTTTCAAGAAGAAGACCGACATGGATGGTAATGTGATTACCTATAAGGCAAGGCTAGTTGCAAAAGGTTACAAGCAAAGACAAGGTGTTGACTTTGATGAAACCTTTTCACCTGTAGCCATGCATAAGTCCATAAGGATTTTGCTTGCAATAGCAGCATATTTGACTATGAGATCTGGCAGATGGATGTCAAGACTGCCTTCCTAAATGAAAATTTAGAGGAGGATGTGTATATGACACAACCAGAGGGTTTTGAATCCATAGATCCTAAGAAAGTGTGCAAGCTACAAAGGTCTATTTATGGACTTAAGCAAGCCTCTAGAAGTTGGAACATCCGATTTGATGTGACAATCAAAGAGTTTGATTTTATCAAAAATGAGGATGATCCATGTGTGTACAAGAAGGTTAGTGGGAGTGATATTATTTTCTTGATATTATATGTGGATGACATATTATTAATAGGAAACAATGTATCCTTCCTTAAAGAAGTGAAGGATTGGTTGTCAGGTAAATTCTCCATGAAGGATTTGGGAGAAGCAGCCTATATACTTGGTATAAAGATCTATAGAGATAGATCTAGAAGGTTGCTTGGATTGACCACTACTAGAGGCTGGAGTTTTGGCGCAGAAGAAATCGGGCGACCGCTTGTGGCGGTCGCGGAAGGCACCTTTAGCGACCGCTTGAGGGCGGTCGCTAAAGGCGGTCGCCACTAAACCATTGGCGCAGAAGAAATCGGGCGACCACTTGAGGGCGGTCGCGGAAGCCACCTTTAGCGACCGCTTCAGGCGGTCGCCGTGGCGGTCGCAAATGCCCATTATAAATCTTTTTCCCTATTTCGCTGGCTATCCCTTCCGAAACCCTTAACCCCCCATCCTCCCGCCGCTGTTATTCCGCCGCCCATCCTCCCGCCGCTGCTATCCGACGTCGAGGCATCGTCGGGGTAGTCCCGCGGTCTCTCTCGAGGCCGCTCCCGATCACCTGAGCGGAAGCCCCGATCGAGCCCCTCTCGGATCTTGGCAGTGGATCCACCCCTCTTCTTCCCGAATGGACGCTGCTTCTCCATCTGCCGTCGTCGCTGGCAGCAGTACCGGGTACTTCCGATGATCCCACCCCCCATCCATTGATGATAAAATTCTCTCTCGTCTTGTTGTTGTGTGAAATCGACTGATTGGTTTCTTGATTTCACGTGCTGTGTTTTTTCTTTGTTTTCATCAAGTATTTCTTTCTTCTTGATGCAAGAGTTGATTAGCTTCGATACAGCATTGTCCTAGAATTCTTTCTTCTTATTTTATTAGGCAGCTTAAAGATGTAATAATGTTACTTTAGAGATATTAGGAATACCATGGATTGATATTGTTGGACGTTTCTCTACCCTAGCTGCAATAAATCAAAGAGCACTCCATTTTCCTGCTGATTATATTTTAATTTTGCTGCCTTGGAATCCCTCTAAGTACCAAGCAAAAGCCCTTTGTTGAATGTTGGCCAATATGTGTGTTCTGGTGTCTCCTTGGGATTGGGAGATTGATGATCTATGCTATGCATTCTATCTTCGTTACCTTGACCTCTTTATTAGACTATTTCTTCCTCTTCTTCCTTTTCCTTTACTCTGACATGCATTCTTACATAGGTGCACATATAAAACTACCATAATTATTGGGGAACCTTGACCTCTTTATTAACTATTTCTTCCTTTTCCTTCCTTTTTTCCTTTACTTGTACAAGCATTCTTACATGGGTGCACTTATAAAACTACTGTAATTATCGGGTATGCGGACTTGTGGATCATTGTAAAATGCTACTATAACATATTGTTGCTGGCTGTAAGTTTCCATGAATCAAGAATTACATTATTGTTTGATTTTTAATGTGGCCTTCTGTATTTCTGTTCTGCAGCTCGCGGGTGGTTGATCTGATCCGTCACATCCACAGCACCAAGTAGAAATTTCATATATATTTTGGCTGAGTTCCAGTCATAGGTGCTTTGTGTTTCCTGATAATAAAAGTTCTGATGGTATATGAACTCTGTTATTTGTTTTGATTCTGGGAAGTAACAATTTTGTTTTGGGGTCTGAATAATTTATTTGTGGAATGAACATTAAGTTTTATTGAATTCTGAAGCCTTTTGCTGTCTTTTTTTGGTACAATTTGTCCTGGAATCATGTTTCGTGCCATAATTGGCTGATTGGGCTTGCAGTGCAACTTGGATGCTTGTCTTGCTGTGATTGTGGTCTTTGTTTGTAAACTTCTCACTGTACTCGAAGCAAGACGAGGGATTGGCATTTTTAAAGCGTAAGAATTGTTGAGGTTTTTAAATTGCTCAATGTTTTTAATTACAAAACATGATATCATGGGCTGGACCAGGTTGAAAGGTATATATCACAATTAGCTCTGTTTTGACCTTTGGTGTGATTTCCTCACAAACCATCAAAGACTAATCCAACTGGCTTAAATAGAGGTCAACCTGAGGCTTTCATATTTACAATGTTCGAACAGTCAATTCCTATAGAATCGACATGTCAAATAGTGGTTGATTTAATGGCTTAAGTACCATTATTGGTCACACTTTACATTTAATGGCTTAAGTACCATTATTGATTCAACATTCAAGAAGAAAATACACTGCGGTGACCTGGCACAAAGATTTCTTTCACCAGACTTATTATCTTGTACAAAACAGTGAGAGCTACCTCAAGAGAAATATATACATAAATTTGCAGTACACTCACACAAGAGCATCTTTTTTTAGGTTAATTTTTTTAGATAAGTTGGGCACTAGTTAGCCTGGCATGACACATGTTTTTATGACACCAAATAAGATGTATTTCTCGAAGCATGTGTATAAATAATAAGGCCATTAACCTGATTTTAACCCCTTATTTTGGTTCAGCTATATGTTCATGGGAGCTAGCGTCATTCTAGAATTTGTTGAAGAGCTGTTGATAATTAGTGACTTACCAACTTATATTATATGATATAAGAAAAAAATCCTTGTTTTTTGTTATTTCTACAATCTATGGTTTTTACTTATTTATTTGTTTTGTCCTTGTGTCAGATGAAAGATTCAAAAGCCTCCCTGACGGAGTTAAACTTTGAACTAGCTTTTCAGGTTAGATACTTTTGGTTGTAAATTGAATTTAATCCCTCTTTTTTCAGACACAGGAGGTCAAGTGAAGCTAGTGAGGCAGACTCTAACCGGTGAAAGTTTTTACTCTTTTTTCTTTTAAAGTAATCTTCATTTTTTTTAATTTATTTGTCCGTGCATTGCCTAGCAAGTTATTTGTCCGTGCATTGCCTAGCAAGTTGCTAGGTAAATTGTTACGTTTGCCCCATCTCTTAGCATAGCTTATTCATACTTTCACAGAAATACTTAGCGACATGGATAAGAGTTGGATTGATTTGCCAAATAGGACGTCTAGGGAATATATAGAGGGGATTAAGCAGTTCATTGCCTTCACCAATGGGTTTGATAGTGAGCACATCAGTTGTCCCTGTAGAAAATGTGCGAACCGTTATTACTACACACGAGATATTGTACGAGAGCATTTGATTCTAAATGGGTTTTTGAAGAATTACAAGAATTGGATTAGACATGGGGAAGATTATGTTCCTTATTGCAGAGAGGAAAGAGTTGAGATGGAGGTCGATGTTACGACAGTTGATCCGATGATCGTGATGCTAAATGATATTGCATGCGGGTTAGCACCCGAAGACAGTTGCTGTGAGACTGATAGGGTGGGTGGGAGTAATCCTCGCTCGGTGCAGATAAAGAAACATTAAGGTATTTTGAAATTCTGGATGATGCGCAGACCGAATTGTATCCTGGATGTATAAATTTCAGTAAATTATCTTTTATTGTCGAGCTGTTACACTTGAAGGCTTTGAATCAGTGGACGACACGTCCTTCGACATGCTGCTCCAGCTATTGCACAAAGTGCTCCCATTCGGTGCAAAGCTAGTTGAGTCCTACTACCATGCTCGCAAGTTAACTGAAAACTTAGGCTTCACATATGAGACTTTCGATGCATGCCCAAACAATTGTATGTTGTTTAGAAATGAGAATGCCGACCTCGATACGTGTATTGTGTGTAAAACTTCAAGGTGGAAGGACGATGGGGTTGGTCAGAATCGTCAGAGTAATTCGCGAAGTGTTTCGAATCGTGGGAAGCTTGTCGCTGTAAAGCAAGTGCGATATTTTCCACTCAAGCCAAGGCTAAAGAGGCTTTTTATGTCATCTAAAATTTCTAAATTGATGCGATGGCATGCAGAGCATGGTAGGGAGGATGAAAAGTTAACCCACCCAGTGGACTCCCCGGCATGGAAGGATTTCGACAAGAAACACCCCGACTTTGCCTTGGATAGTCGTAGTGTGCGGCTTGGGTTGGCTGCAGATGGTTTTAGCCCCTTCAGGTCCATGACCGGGGCAACTCATAGTACATGGCCAGTGGTGTTGGTTCCGTACAATCTTCCTCCTTGGTTATGTATGAAGCAACCTTTTCTGATCCTATCCACTCTTATTGACGGACCAAGGGGCCCTGGGGATAAAATTGACGTGTATATGCAGCCTTTAATTGACGAGTTGAATGAATTATGGGCCGAAGGTGTGATGACTTTTGATTCTGAAGGAAATGAAATGTTCAAACTTCGCGCTGCATTATTATGGACAATCAATGACTTCCGGCATATGCGAATTTGTCAGGTTGGAGCACGAAGGGGGAATTTGCCTGTCCTTGTTGCAATCAGAGTAAAAAGTCAACCTGGCTAAAACATGGCAAAAAGTGGGCTTACACAGGTCACAGACGTTTTTTACCTCCATTGCATAGGTTCAGAAGGGATAAAGTGTCATTCGATGGCACTCGAGAATATGGTCCAACACCACAAATAATGACTGGGGTTGATTTGTTATCACAACTTGAACAAGAGCAAATACGCACAGTATATGATTTCCAAGATCTGTTAGCCCCTCCATTGCCTGCTATTCCTGGTGCGAACAGAAGGCGCAGTCATAACTGGAAGAAGAAAAGTATTTTTTACGAGTTACCGTACTGGAAAGACAATTTACTGAGGCACAACTTGGATGTTATGCACATTGAGAAAAATGTGTGTGATAATATATTATGGACCCTTCTCGGTGTTAAGGGAAAGTCCAAAGACAGTGCCAATACACGTCGTGATTTGCAGGAAATGGGCTTGCGGAAACCACTACACTTACAGTTGACAGAGTCTAACAAGGCATACATGCCTCCTGCACAGTACACGATGAGTAAAGATGAGAAGGAGGCATTTCTTTCCATTTTGAAAGGGGTCAAGGTGCCTGACGGCTATTGTTCTAATATTTCTAAGCGTGTGAATATGAAAGAAAGGACTTTACAAGGTTTGAAGAGTCATGACAATCACATTCTCATTCAACAATTAATTCCTATTGCAATCCGAAATTGTTTACCTAAGAATGTTGTTGAGCCCTTGATTGAGGTGAGTAACTTCTTCAGACAACTGTGTTCAAGAGTCCATCGCACAAATGATTTGAAAAGTCTCCAGGATAGGATTGCGCTAACACTGTGTCATCTGGAGAAACTCTTTCCACCTTCATTCTTCGATGTAATGGTCCACTTGACCATACATTTAACAGGTGAAGCCTTGCTTGGTGGTCCTGTCCAATTTCGGTGGATGTATCCTATTGAGAGGTACTGAATACGTTAAAAAGGTATGTGCGTAACAGAGCTCGTCCAGAGGCATCAATAGCCAAGGGTTATTTGATGGAAGAGTGTACTAATTTTGTGCTACATATCTTAATGATGTTGAAACCAAACTTGATAGGCCCTTGCGGATTAATGATGGTCCTATTGGGGAGGGAACACCATTTGATCTAGATAACATCGACTGGATTCAAGCTCATCGATACGTGTTGTTTAACACTCCATCAGTTGTGGCGTTGATTCAGTAAGTGAATGCTCATTCATATATTTAACTTGTTCGTGTTATGTCTAACTCAATCAAGCTTGTCATTAACACATGTTGTTCTGCATTATAGGACACATTGATGAGCTCAAACGGGACATGCCTCGTGCGACAGATAATCAAATTGGCAGTCCCATTTTCAATCATTTCACGATTGGTTCAAGAATTATGTATGTATAGATATGGTTGTATGTGTACATATGGTTGTATGTGCTTCAATTTGTTCTTATCATATTAGTTTTACATAGCTTTATTCAATGATTACGTTAATTCTGTAGGTGTACAATTTACGACGAGAGAGTGAAGGTACTTTGACTGATGAAATGAACCAACTGGCTGATGGTCCGTTTATAACGGCACGACGTTACACAACTTGTGATGTCAATGGGTTTCGATTTCGCATCAAAGAAGTAGATGAGAAACGAGCAACACAAAATAGTGGTATAGGGTGTCCTTCTGTTGATGCAGGTTATTATTATGGCCAGTTGAAAGATATCATTGAAGTTATATACAGTCACGGATTAAAATTTTTGTTATTCAAGTGTGACTGGGTCGATCCAATCCGTGGGACTAAAGTTGACAAGTATCAATTTACGTTGGTAAATTTCAACAATTTGTTATATCGAGATGAGCGAGTAAGTAATGAACCCTACATATTGGCCAGGCAAGCTGAGCAAGTTTACTATGTTATAGATCCCATGGATCCTAACTGGCAAGTTGCAGTTAAAATGTCAAGGAGGGGGGTGTATCAAATTGAAGATAATGAGCCAGATATTGATGCATTTGCTCAGCAAGTTCTTGACCAAAATGTAATATTTCAACGTGATGAGGATGTCAACTGGGTTAGAGAGACCGTTGAAGGAGATACTATCGACTTGCATGATCAGTGAACTGTTCTCCTTTTTTCCTTCTCAATTTTGCTTAAGAATATGTTTGACTTTTTGTTTACGAATGGTTTTAGTTATTATGTGCAATTTATTTATCTTATGATACGTTAAAAAGATATGTCCGGACGTAAGAGGAGAGAGCGTCCATACACGATGGACGAGTTTTTACATCAGAGCCAGGCTTGTACGCCAACGAGGGACCCTAGTCGACGGATGCCTATGGACCATGATCCACAGACACCCTTATCGACACCTACACCGGCACGATTTAGATCTCCCCAGTCCATGCCAGTAGGGCCTTCTCCATCTACAGTTGGTGCATCGACCTCCACACATACTGGTATAATTTCATTTTTATGTTTAACAATTATATAAAATAATTTCAGTTTTATTTAACTAATAAGTTTATTGTTTATAGCTTCTACTACGACGAGTTCATCTTCCAGTAGGGGTAGGGGCCCAGCTAGAGGGGTTCCTTCATGGAATGCTGGTACCCGTTATGATGTGCAATTTGACGACACATTTCACCCAGTTGGAGTAGGGGCTCGCCCGTTTATCAGCCAGTTGGGGCATATGGTTCGAGACCCACATAGATTTTCCCTGACTATGCTTGATTGGATTGCTTTTCCTCAGGATACGATAGATCGACTCTGGGGGGAGGTTAAGGTAAGCCGCTGAGTTCTATCTTAGCTTCAAGGTTATTATACGATGTGTCAATTTAGTACACCTTGACTACTAAAATTTCTTGTCCTATGCAGGACAATTTGAGGTCATGTCCTGATGATTTTCGTCCAGTTTGCTTGGCAAAGTGTCAAAAGTTATGGAAAGACCACAAGAACAAGGTAAAGAAAGAGCATTGGGAGAAGAATGTGGACGACCCAGACCTTCTTCAGCGAGTCCCAAGGGGCATTCTCCCCGCACAGTGGCCTGAGTTGGTCCGGTACTGGTCGAGTGAGAAGGCAAGGGTGAGTAGTTCAACCTATTTTTTGTTAAATTCATATGAAACATTCGGTGTTAACTTATAAACACGACCCAAAATGAATGCAGGAAGAGGCAGAGCGAAATTCTCAAAATCGCTCGATGCAGGGCCCTACTCACAAGCTTGGGACTCGACACGTTACGCAGATCCGGCACGAGGTAAACTGTCACGTTAGACCATACGTGTTTTGATTGTTGACGTAGTTTGTATTCATATATGTAGATGACATGATTTATCCTTCGACGGTTATGTGAGCGGGGTGCACCCATCGACCGGATGTCTGTGTGGATGGCGAGTCGCAGGCTCACCATCCTGAGGTTGCAGCTCTTGTAGTAAGTATTTACCTTTACACAATACTTTTTTTAACCTATTATGAGATTTATTGATTTACTATTCTAATTTGGTTGCTTTCTTGCACACAGGCCCAGTTTGAGTCTCGATTGGCCGAGCTGCCAGAGGAAGAGCGATAGGTAGTTGCTAGGCGGGATGAGATATTCTACACCATCATAGGCCAGGATGGGAATGGATACACACTTACATACGGCACGGGCATACCACGTTCGACTATCATGCGAGCGGAGTCATCAGGATGTAGTTCATCCCAGGGCTCACGCATGCGAACTGACGAGGTGGCTGAGCTGATCCAGTCTCTTCACTAGCAGATGGACGCGCGTGTCGAGGATCTTTGGGTAAGGATGCAGGTTGCGATGCAGGCCGAGGTGCAGGCTCAGGTACAGGAACAGGTGCAGGCATTTAAGGCGGAGCTACACATCGACTAGCTCAGAGTGGTATCCCTATAGCTGATGATTCAGATCCACCGATTCATACTCAGGTTCATAATTGAAGACATCTGTATTTAAATTTAATTTAATTACTTTTAAAATATATATTTTTTTTCTGTTGTTAATCATATACTGTAATATTGTAGGCCCCAGACGCTGGCAGTGGTCACCAGGCGAGACATGAGTCAGTTGGTGAGGGCATGCCTGATCCAGTAGGCTCAAATGAACAGAATCGGGTATGAGTTTATGAATATGTTTTAAGTTTATTAATTTCTAAATAATCTAAGTATATGTGGAAGAATGTATCGTACTCCATTTTCAGCTGTATCTATAAATTCCTTGTTAATCTTTATGCACATTAAAATAGAGACACTTAGTGACATGTAGGAACAAACGACGCGTGAATTAGACACTCGAGGGGCCTGGAATAGGACAATGTACGTTTAAGTTGAAACTTAAAATTTAGAAAACCAAACTTGGCCTCTAACGTCCCAAACGTAGCATACGAGGTCCAATGCTCGTCAAACTTGAGGAGCACGATCTCTACGCCATTAGTGACTTGTAAGAACAAACGACACGTGAATCGAACACTCGAGGGCCCCGAATAGGACAATGTACGTTTAAGTTGAAACTTAAAACTTAGAAAACCGAACTTGGCCTCTAACAGCCCAAACGGAGCATACGAGGTCCGATGCTAGTCAAACTTGAGGAGCACGATCTTTATGCCATTAGTGACTTGTAGGAACAAACGGAGCATGAATCGGACACTCGAGGCGTATAGAATCGTAAAGAATGATTTTATTTTCAAAATTTTGAATTGTATCACTTTTAATATTTATTTTACATAATTACATTTAATTATATTTATGTTTTATTGACTAATAAATTTAATTTTTGTTTCAGGTTGATTGACTGGTGCTGCATTGGGACTACTGTCTTCTTATGTTTTTTTCTAGAAAATTGTATTAGATCTTTTTTTTTTGGATTGGAAATCAAAGACATTACAATTTATTAATATAGATAAATGGTTTTTTTATTAGCTTATACTTTTATTGTGCGTGTATAATTTAATTTTAATATTTAGTTTATATAATTTTATAAAACAGGTACAGGTACCAAACAAAAAAATCCAATAATCAAAATAAAAGGAATTAAAAAAATAACAAAATCTAGTATTAGCGACGCCTAGGCGGTCGCAAATGGCTCAAAAGGACGTCGCTGTCAATGCATCAGAACAGAAAATATAAAATAAAAAAATAAAAAATATATAGTATTAGCGACCGCCTTGGCGGTCGCCAAAGGCCCTTCAGGCGGTCGCTAATAGTCATTTCTGCCCCCCATCTAGCGGTCGCTCAAGCGGTCGCTAATACTATAGCGACCGCCAATGATGGTCGCTAAAAGCCTTTAGCGACGAGTTTCTGGCGGTCGCTAAGCGGTCGCTAAAAACTATTAGCGACTGCTTTTTAACTTATAGCGACCGCCATTGGCGGTCGCTAAAAGTTTTTTTTCTACTAGTGGACCCAATCCACGTACATAGAGAAGATGCTAAAGCGGTTTAGCATGGAGGAATCCAAGAAGGGATTCCTGCCAATGTCGCATGGTATACATCTCTCCAAGGATATGAGTCCTAAAACCCAAGAAGAAAGAGAGTACATGGATAGGATACTATACGCATCAGCAATTAGATCCATTATGTATGCGATGCTATGTACGAGGCCTGATGTTTCTTATGCCTTGAGTATCACGAGTAGATATCAAGCAAATCCTGGTGAGAAACATTGGATGGCAGTCAAGAATATCCTTAAGTACTTGCGAAGAACTAAGGATATGTTCTTGGTTTATGGAGGACCCGATCTTATAGTTCGAGGTTACATGGATTCTAGTTTTCAGTCTGATGGAGATGATTATAAATCACAATCAGGCTATGTGTTCACACTCAATGGTGGTACAGTCAGCTGGAAGAGTTCCAAGCAGGAGACGATCGCCGACTCTACAACTGAAGCCGAGTACATTACAGCATCAGATGCAGCTAAAGAAGCAGTTTGGATCAAAAAGTTTATCACTGAACTTGGAGTGGTTCCAAGCATTGTTAATCCAATATTCTTGTATTGTGATAACAATGGAGCTATTGCGCAAGCCAAGGAGCCAAGGTCTCATCAGAGGTCCAAACATGTACTTAAAAGATATCATGTAATTAGAAAAATCATTGGACGAAATGATATAAAATAGAACGAGTCCCCACGGATGATAATATTGACGATCCGTTCACTAAAGTCCTGCCACAGCAGAAGCATGATAGTCATGCTGAGTCACTTGGTATTAGATACATGGGTGATTGGCTCTAGTGCAAGTGGAGATTGTTAGTGTGTGCCCTATATCAATTGGATAAGATGCTAGTTTGTACACATTTCTTTATGAATGCAAATCAAATTTATTGGTTTCTTTATCTATCCAGGTATTTTTCATATATATATTAGATATATTTTTCCTGTAAGATAAAGTCCAAAAGAATGCGAACTGTGCATATGGAATTTGAAATAGATATTACAAATTGTGAGATCCAAAATTGCATATTATGGTTCGATTCTTTAAACTTCCTAGTCGATGCGTAGACAGGATTGGACACTGTCGAATGCCGTTGAGACTAGCACACATTGCATATCTTCACCCTTGAGGTGTGCAACTGATCTTGCAAGCTAAAGTATGAAGATACTTGGATATGTGTGTGGATGTTCGTTATTGTAACGATACATTGGATGACCCACACAGAGATCCCATATGGATATTCTATATAGTGTCGATGGTTGATCTTTGATGACGGTGGTGCGAGTGATCCTTTGACTTGAGATCTTCATTGCACCTTATGTGTGGAATATCATGCTTTGACGACATGCAAACGTCGCTCTAGCCATGGGTGGCAAATATGGTGTCGATTGGGTATGATATGAAGCACATGAAGGTGGTGTTTGATCAAGACAGGATTCGTCTCCCTTGATAGAAAGAGTTATATCCCATGGCCACTTGATGGATTAAATTGACTGTTAAATCCTTGCAAGGTTGAGTTGGAATTTGAAATGGTTTCGAAGTTCTAATTCATATGAGTCAATTTTTCTGAGATCAAGTAAACAAAGATCAATTATATGGTTGACACATTTTATACCACTGATTGATCTGAGATACGTGACGAAGGGATTGAATCGTACGGTAACCGTTCATGGACAGGTGTTGATGACCACGTCAACAAACCCTTAACACTTGGGTGGTCATGATGCTTTGCTAGAGGCCGCTCATGATCTATAATCATGGATTCTTTGACTTAATCAAAGAGTTGATTTGGTTAAAGAATTGACTTGGACAATGTTGATCAAGTCATCCTTAGGGTCAATATTAGGAACATGATTATTACCAACGTGTCAAGGGACCTAATGGGTCACACGCATTAAGAAGATTTTGGATGAATTTAAAATGAGAATTAAGTTGGACTTAATTCAAATCAGATAACCAATAAATTAGGATTGGGTTTGACTCAATCTTAATGAGAGAACATGAAATTGATGAATATGATTCATTATAGAGAAAAGAATTTTTGTTCAAAAGAGAGACCTTTTGTACATGAGATGTACATATGAAATCCATTAATTAGGCTTGACCCATGTGATGGATGGCTTAGATTAATTGAGATTAATAATATGGTATTTAATTGGGTCCATATGATGGCATGATTTGATTCATGAAAACCCAATTAAACCGAGGGCTGAGATCGTGCCACGTGGAGGATGGATCCATGCCCATGTGATGGACATGACCCATCTCCATGTCATGGAGGAGTGAACCCCATGATTTGGGGCGTTCTCATGAAGCCAAATTCAAGGTTGCGACGTTGGTTTCATGGGATAACCAATTTCTTAATTTTTAGGGATGTGGTTTGGTGGTTGTAATCTTAACATTATCATGATAGCAAATATCCTAAATTTGTTAGGATAATTGTTATCAACTTGATAAGGTTGAATAGTTAGGTGGTTGTGATAAAATCTATTTTTTTATGGAACCACACAACCTCCTTTTCATGTATAAAAGGAAGAGAAATACCCCCTTCGAGATACACACCGAACTCCTCTCTTCTCTCTTGGATGCCTAACACCTCCTTTCTCTCTCTAAAACGTCCTTCTCTCTCTAGGATGTCCCTTTCTCTCTCTTGATTATCTTTTTTTGATTTGAAAAATCAATAGAAAAGAAAAGAGGCGCTAGCACCCCTCGCAAGAAGGTTATCATCCAATCCTAAGAGGACATCATCCAAAGATCTCCGCGTGGATCATCATTAGAGGCCGAACGTGTGGACGACTAGTGGTAAATCGTTTACCGGCTTCATCGGGCATCATCCCCAATAAAGAACACATGTATGATCTATTAAAATAATAATGTGTTATTTCTTGTTAACTGAATCTGTTCCCTGAGGATCTTGGGCTTTGGGAATTAAATTTGTATTTATTTTTTTATTTTCCGCTGCGTGTTATATGAATTTGATTCATATATAACATACGAAATTCCCAACACTTCAATTAGCTTAAACCAACAAAATTTAACATGTTGGTACAAAGTTTAATCCATGTAATCTCACGGCATCGTCCTACTTTATTTTTAAAGCAAAAAAGTGGTAAAGAACCATCTCATAATTGTTTAAAATGTTTGAAATGAGGTGATGAGACCAGAGGCCAAAGAGAAGCCAAGACAAGTACATTATCATGCACAAATCAAAAAATTGTAGCTAATTGCACACCCATGATATTAAGCAACAGTATTGATTTCTAGGATTACTCTATGCACGCATCATATAGCTAGAGATGGCAATGGAGTAAATTAGAAAGAAAAAAAAAAGGGGTATATTTTCCATCCCACCTCCATCCCGTATTCTAAAATGGAGAATGATTTTTTTTTCCATCCTCATCCTCGCACTTATGTATTTTCTACAAGAAATCCCTCATCTTTCTTTTTCTTTAGAATTGATGGTTAACTTTGGAGCTAATTTTATTGTAAAAGAAAAAAAGACATTTAAAATCAAAAATCTATTATAAATTGATGGATATTTAATATATATTAAGAACCTAAATTTAAGAGGTTAAACCCAGCATTTAAAGTTTAATAAAAGGCCTTATTTAATAAGGACATAAAGATAAGTTTACTTTAGAAAGAAAAAAAAAAAAAAAAAAGGTATGAGAATGAGTTTGGAGATGAAAACCCCAATTTTCGGCCATTTGATGAAGTTTCAAAAATTCTTTCCATTTGAACTTTCATCCCTATTTAATCCCTCCAAATCTAATCCTTTCAAGGCAGTTCTTTATGGGGATTAGGTTTCTTTATCCTCACTGCCATCGGTCTCTACACGTGGTAAGAAGGAATGGTGTGATTCACATGAGTTGGTCTAATTCACAAAAGAATTAGATTGGCAAACTATAGCATGCCATGCATGTTTGTGCTTGGTGCTACACCGGGCAGTGAATAGAGCCGCGATTGATATAATTTATTCTTAATTAATGTTCACGAAAGCAAATGCACTAACCAATTATGTGCGCATTTGTAACAACATAATCCCAGGATTAAGGTCGCTGCATCATTCTCTTAACAAAGTTGGGTCAGTTGAGACATGCTTCCCCACATGAAGAATGGTGGTCCAATTTTATATTTAAATATGCTAATATTTACTTAATTTTCAATGTGTAACAGGCCAGATTTGTTGGCTTTAATTCAAACGCTTCTCTTCTAAGCATATCAAGAACACCCACGCTGGTGTTCCACATTAGAACCACATGAAAAATAATCAACTAAAAGATAAAGAAATAGATAGAACATCCTCCTTTTATTTTTAAAAGGTTACCGGACGCATGCACGTTCTTTTTCACAGGAAATTTACCCATTTGATGATGCTCGATCACCTTCCCTGGACGTCAGGAACGAAGACGCTCCTCGAATCCTCGCCTTCAGGTTGCCTGTAAGAAAGTCCCAGGGCCGGAGGGGGCTCCGGCGGGACCCTCCGATGGCCAAGTTAGTGACTAAAGTCACAGCTGAAGAAGGGCTCGAGTGAGCCCTGATTTGTGTGGAGAAGAGGGATCTCCGAGAGGAGGAATCCCTTTTAGAGTAGAGATGGCGATTTCGGGGGTTATCGCGCGTACCTATTTACCGGGTGGATTCACCTTTTTATAGGGGTTGATTCTGGCATGATCACGTGGGATTGCGTGAATCAGAAGATCTGCTGAGCCCTCGCGTGAATCTAGGCCGATCAGTGGGCCACGTCCAATCAACTGGCGGGGCTGTCGGGCGGCGAGCGTCGGCGCTGTCGAGCGGCGCGCATATGGCGCTGTCGAGCAGCGCATGTCAGAGAGCGGTTCCTTGAACAGCTAGGGCTGATCTGGCAGGAACTGGAGACGCCGGGGCCGAGTCGGGCCGACCGAGGATGGCCTTGGCTAACTCGGCGGGACAGGAGACACCGGGGCCGAGTCGGGCCGGCCTGGGATGGCCTTGGCCGACTCAGCGGAACTGGAGTCGCCGGGCCGAGTCGGACCGGCCTGGGATAGCCTTGGTCGACTCGACGGGACTGGAGACGCCGGGGCCGAGTCGGGCCGGCCGGGGATGGCCTTGGCCGACTCGCCGGAACTGGAGATGTCGGGGCCGCTTGGGAAGGAAGCGCCGGGACCGACTGAGAGGTGCCGGGGCCGGCTGGGATGGAAGCGCCGGGGCCGACTTGGATCAGGCGGGGCCGTCTAGGATGGAACCGCCGGGGCCGGCTGAGAGGTGCTGGGGCCGATTTGGATCAGGCGGGGCCGGCTAGGATGGAAGCGCCGGGGCCGGCCTGGGAGGTGCCGGGGCCGATTTGGATCAGGCGGGGCCGGCTAGGATGGAAGCACCGGGGCCGGCCTGGGAGGTGCCGGGGCTGCCTAGCTTGGACAAGCCTTGGCCGACTCGCTTGGATATGCCTGGGCCGACCCGCTTGGACATGCCGGGGCCGGCTAGCTTGGAGACGCCGTGGCCGGCTGGGAACCGGGGCCGCCTAGCTTGGAGACGCCGGGGGCCGCCTGTCTTGGGGATGCCGGCCTTGAAGGTACCGGTCTTGGTGGTGTCAACCTTTGGGGCCGACTGTCTTGGAGGTGCCGGCCTTTGAGGTGCTGGTCTTGGAGGTGCCGGCCTTGGAGGTGTCGGCCATTGGGGCCGTCGGGTGTCGTCCTTTGGGGCCGACGGTCTTCGGGTGTCGGCCTTTGGGGCCGTCGGGTGTCGGCCTTCGGGGCCATCGGGTGTCGGCCTTTGGGGCCGACGGTCTTTGGGTGTCAGCCTTTGGGGCCGTCGGGTGTCGGCCTTCGAGGCCGTCTGGTGTCGGCCTTTGGGGCCGACGGTCTTCGGGTGTCGGCCTTCGGGGCCATCGGATGTCGGCCTTCGGGGCCGTCGGCATCGGCCTTCGGGGCTGTCTGGTGTCGGCCTTCGGGGCCGTCTGGTGTCGGCCTTTGGGGCCGTCGGTCTTCGAGGTGCCGGCCTTGCAGGTGCCGGTTTTGGAGATGTCGGCCATTGGGGCCGTCGGGTGTCGGCCTTTGGGCCGTCGGGTGTCGGCCTTCGGGGCCGTCTGGTGTTGGCCTTTGGGGCCGTCGGGCATCGGCCTTCGGGCCATCTGGTGTCGGCCTTTGGGGCCGTCGGGCGTCGGCCTTCGGGACCGTCTAGTGTCAGCCTTCGGGGCCATCTGTGTCAGCCTTCGGGGCCGTCTGGTGTCGGCCTTTGGGGCCGTCATTCTTCGAGGTGCCGGCCTTGCAGGTGCTGGTCTTGGAGATATCGGCCATTGGGGCCATCGGGTGTCGGCCTTTGGGGCCGTCGGGTGTCGGCCTTCGGGGCCGTCTGGTGTCGGCCTTTGGGGCCATCGGGCGTCGGCCCTTGGGGCCATCTGGTGTCGGCCTTTGGGGCCGACGGTCTTCGGATGTCGGCCTTTGGGGTCGTCGGGTGTCGGCCTTCGGGGCCGTCTGGTGTCGGCCTTTGGGGCCGTCGGGCGTCGGCCTTCGGGGCCGTCGGTCTTCGGGTGTCGGCCTTTGGGGCCGATGGTCTTGGAGATGTCGAAAAAAAAATTTTAATCTTTATGGGGTCAACTGGCTCCATCAAATGCCCCCACACTCCTTGAGCTTGCGTGCTCTGCACCAGCTAAGCGAAAGGAGTGTAGAACTTTTACTTTGGCACCTTGCGCTGCCTTGGATGGACGTCTGCGTGCCTTCTTTGGCTAGCTGAGGGCGGCTAGTAATCCTCTCCCAACGCGGGGTCTAGAAGTCTTTTGAACCCAGGAGGGTGACCTGAGAGCTGAGAGCGTCAGGTTCCTTTTGAACCGCCTTGGGGGTGTGAGAACCACTGCGAGGGGCGACTCAGCGGGGTACGGGGCCTTTAGGGTCTTAACCGACTCGGGGGCACCGCCGTGCTGGGGCCGAGTGGTGTCCCGTGGGCCGCGATGCCAGTGAGCTCCATTTGAACCAGCTTGGGGTTTGTCTACCCCCCAGGAAACTCCGTTGATTGGAATCCGCAGGTCTTGAGCTTGAGGGTGCCGACACGGAGCCGGTCTTGGGTGCCGACACGGAGTCAGTCTTTGTTGCCGATGCGGAGCCGGTCTTTGGTGTCGACGCGGAGTTGGTCTTTGGTGCCAACGCAGAGTCGGTCTTTGGTGCCAATGCGGAGTTGGTCTTTGTTGCCAATGCGGAGTTGGTCTTTGGTGCCGACACGGAGTTGGTCTTTGGTGCCGACGTGGAGTCGATCTTTGTTGCCGACGCGGAGCCAGTCTTTGGTGATGTCGGCCTTTGGGGCCGTCGGGTGTCGGCCTTTGGGGCTGTCGGTCTTGGAGCCATCGGTCTTGAGCCGTCGGTCTTGGAGATGTCGGCCCTTGGGGCCGTCGGGTGTCGACCTTTGGGGGCCATCGGTCTTGGAGGTGCCGGCCTTAGAGGTGCCGGTCTTGGAGGTGTCGACCTTTGGGGCCGACTGTCTTGGAGGTGCCGGCCTTTGAGGTGCCGGTCTTCATTGCCGATGCGGAGCCGGTCTTTGGTGCCGACGCGGAGTCGATCTTTGGTGCCAATGCGGAGTCGGTCTTTGGTGCCGACGCAGAGTCGGTCTTTGGTGCCAACGCGGAGTTGGTCTTTGGTGCCGATGCGGAGTCGGTCTTTGGTGCCGACGCGGAGTCGGTCTTTGTTGCCGACGCGGAGCCGGTCTTTGGTGCCAACGCGGAGTTGGTCTTTGGCGCCGACGCGGAGTCGGTCTTTGTTGCCAATGCGGAGTTGGTCTTTGGTGCCGACGCAGAGTCAGTCTTTGTTGCTGACGCGGAGCCGGTCTTTGGTGCCAACGCAGAGTTGGTCTTTGGTGCCGACGCGGAGTCAATCTTTGGTGCCAACGCGGAGTTGGTCTCTGTCTAAGAAATACACTCATCCCAAGAGTGTGATAAGACAAGGATATTCTGAATAATACTTTATTAAAGGATCAGCAAGCTACTGAGAGTACCGTCGCGTTCCAAATGTGGGGGAGAAGCTTTCCATTTTGATGCCAGCTTGCTTCCTTCCGTCGGCTCCCCGAGCTGCTGCTTGCCCCTCATGAGGTCATGCTATTATTCCTTCCGTTGGGGCATTGTTGAGGCAAATCTGAGGCGCTGGAGGTGCTGATGCACTCGGGGCCGTGAGGTTTCCTCGAACGAACTTGCCCAAGTGGCCCTACTGGACAAACTTTTCAATGGCCTTCTTCAACTGGCGGCAATCTTCGGTGTCATGCCCACAATCTTGGTGATACTGGCAGTAAAGCTCTTTGTTGTGGGGGTTTATTGACTTTAGGGGACGTGGGCGTTGAAAGTACGGCTCCTCCTTAATCTCTAGCAGGATGTGGGAGATCGGAGCCGTGAGAGGAGTAAACCGCCCCTTAGGAACCAGTGCCTGGGGCCGTTGGTCAAAGCGACTGGGCGGCTCGGGCTGCCTGGATCGTCCCTCAGCTGGTTCCGTGGGGGTTGACTTCTTATTGGAACTCCTGCCGGCTTTCCTTCTGGACGAGTCAGCCTCGTTGGCGCGGATGTACTTCTGGGCCCAGAGGAGGAGGTCGGAATAAGAGCTCGAGAGCTTCTTATCCAGGGAGAAGGTGAAGCGGGACGGAAGGAGTCCCTGCTTCAGCGCTAGGGAGGCCACCGCATCGTCGAGATGGTAGACCTCGAGGGCGGTTTTGAATTGGGACACGAAGTCCCGCAGTGACTCTCCTTCCTTCTGGCGGACGAGAAGAGGCTGTCTGCCATCCTTGGGATCCGGCGGCAGGCGTAAAGTGGGCCAAAAATGCCTTCTCCAGCTCCCGAAAGGAGTCGATGCTGTGAGGGGGCAGGCGTGAGTGCCATGCACGTGCGGCCTTCCGCAGAGTTGCGGGGAAGGCCTTACAGAGGAGGGCATCTGGGGCGCCCTGAATTTGCATCATAGCCTTGTAACTTTCAAGGTGGTCGAGGGGGTCGATCGTACCATCATACGGGTCCACCTGGGGGAAGCAGAATCTCGAGGGAACCGGTTCCTTCAGGATGCGGCGAGTGTAAGGAGGACGAGTGTCGAACTCTTCCTCCGGCTGACGGTTGATCTTCTTGGCGAGCTCGTCTAGTCGCCTGTTGTACTCCTCCAGGCGTTCCTCCGCATGGCGGTTGATCGTCGGTGCCCTCCGAGGTGGCTCGAGGAAGAAGAAGAAGAGGAGGCGGATGGAGATGGAGACGGAAGTCGAGACTTCCGCCTGGGTTCCTCGTGATGATGTGGCTTGGGAGGAAATTTGTTGGGGCCGCGGTCAGAGGACCGTGGCTGCTTGGAGGGCTTGCGTCGAGGTTTCCTGGGGGAAGCTAGACGTCGGCCGGTCTCTCGCCGACCGGCCTCCCGCCAAGGGAGCCTCCCCTCGCCGACTGCTGACTGGCGAGGGGAGCAGTTTGATGCTGGGTGGCCATAGATTGTTGTTGGTGGAGGCCGTGGATCATAGCGGTGAGATTCTGGACTTGCTGGGAAAAGGGTCGCCAGCCGCTCCACTGTTTGGACAGCGGCGTCCGGCGGCAGGCAAGCGACCGGAGGGTCGGCAGCAGGGGGATTGGCCTCCTGCTGTCTAGTTGGCGGGGAAGCCCCGCTGGGCAGCTGATGGAGGCATCCTGAGCTCGGGTCACCGCCATGGCTTCTGGAAGAAGAGGGGGGACAAAATATGTAGCTCGGGGAGGACGTTCACTACTTTTTCTTATGCCCCCCTTCCTGGCGCGCCAATCTGATGACGCTCGATCACCTCCCCTGGACGTCGGGAACGGAGGCGCTCCTCGAATCCTCGCCTCGGGTTGCCTGCAAGAAAGTCCCGGGGCCGGAGGGGGCTCCGGCGGGACCCTCCGACGGCCAAGTTAGTGACTGAGGTCACAGTTGAAGAAGGGATCGAGTGAGCCCTGTTTTGTGTGGAGAATAGAGATCTCGAGAGGAGGAATCCCTTTTAGAGTAGAGATGGCGATTTCGGGGTTTATCGCACGTACCTGTTTACCGGGTGGATTCACCTTTTTATAGGGGTTGATTCTGGCATAATCATGGGATTGCGTGAATTAGAGGATCTGCTGAGCCCTTGCGTGAATATGGGCTGGTCAGTGGGCCACATCCCATCAGCTGGCGGGGCTATCGGGTGGCACACGTCGGCGCTGTCGAGCGCGCGCGTCTGGCGCTGTCGGGCGGCGCATGTCAGAGAGTGGTTCCTTGAACCACTGGGGCTGATCTGGCGGGAACTGGAGACGTCGGGGCCGAGTTGGGCCGGCCGGGGATGGCCTTGGCCGACTCGGCAGGACTGGAGATGTCGGGGCCGAGTCGGGCCGGTCAGGGATGGCCTTGGCCGACTCGGTGGGACAGGAGACGGGGCCGAGTCGGGCCGGCCGATGGCCTTGGCCGACTCGGGCCGGCCGAGTGGGATGGCCTTGGCCGACTGGGCGGGATTGGAGATGCCGGGGCCGAGTCGGGTCGGCCGGGGATGGCCTTGGCCGACTTGTCAGGATAGGAGACGCCGGGGCCGAGTCGGGCTGGCCGGGGATGGCCTTGGCCGACTCGGCGGGACAGGAGACGTCAGGGCCGAGTCGGGCTGGCTGGGGATGGCCTTGGCCGACTCGGTGGGACAGGAGATGCCGGGGCCGAGTCGGGCCGGCCAGGGATGGCCTTGGCCGACTCGCTGGAACTGGAGACGCCGGGGCCGCTTGGGAAGGAAGCGACGGGACCAGCTGAGAGGTGCCAGAGCCGGCTGGGATGGAAGCGTCGGGGCCGACTTGGATCAGGCGGGGCCGTTTAGGATGGAAGCGCCGGGGCCGGCTAGGATGGAAGCGTCGGGGCCGGCCTGGGAGGTGTTGGGGCCGATTTGGATCAGGTGGGGCCGGCTAGAATGGAAGCACCGGGGCCGGCCAGGGAGGTGCCGGGGCCGCCTAGCTTGGACATGCCTGGGCCGACCCGCTTGGACATGCCGGGGCCGGCTAGCTTGGAGACGCCATGGCCGGCTGGGAACCGGGGCCGCCTAGCTTGGAGACGCCGGGGCTGCCTGTCTTGGAGATGCTGGCCTTGAAGGTGCCGGTCTTGGTGGTGTCGGCCTTTGGGGCCGACTGTCTTGGAGGTGCCGGCCTTTGAGGTGCCGGTCTTGGAGGTACCGGCCTTGGAGGTGTCGGCCTTTGGGGCCGTCGGGTGTCGGCCTTCGGGATCGTCTGGTGTCGGCCATTGGGGCCGACGGTCTTCGGGTGTCGGCCTTTGGGGCCGTCGGGTGTCGGCCTTCGGGGCCGTCTGGTGTCGGCCTTTGGGGCCGTCTGGCGTCGGCCTTCGGGGCCGTCTGGTGTCGACCTTCGGGGCTGTTGGTCTTCGGCCTTTGGGGCCGTCGGTCTTCGAGGTGCCGGCCTTGCAGGTGCCGGTCTTGGAGATGTCGGCCATTGGGGCCGTCGGGTGTCGGCCTTCGGGGCCATCGGGCATCGGCCTTTGGGGCCGTCGGGCGTCGGCCTTCGGGGCCGTCGGGCGTCGGCCTTCGGGGCCATCTGATGTTGGTCTTCGAGGTGCCGACCTTGCAGATGCCGGTCTTGGAGATGTCGGCCATTGGGGCCATCGGGTGTCGGCCTTTGGGGCCGTCTGGTGTCGGCCTTTGAGGTCGTCGGGCGTCGGCCCTTGGGGCTGTCTGGTGTTGACCTTTGGGGCCGACGGTCTTCGGGTGTTGGCCTTTGGGGCCGTCGGGTGCCGGCCTTCAGGGCCGTCTGGTGTCGGCCTTCGGGGCCGTCGGGCATCGGCCTTCGGGGCTGTCGGTCTTCGGGTGTCGGTCTTTGGGACCGACGGTCTTGGAGATATCGAAAAAAAAATTTAATCTTTATGGGGTCAACTGGCTCCATCACCGTTCATTTTCAAAAAGCAAGGGGACATGATAATTTTTTTTGTTTTCTCTAAAGAAACAAGTAGCATGTGATATGCGTGTAAACCGAATGTTAACTATTAAGGTGAGCTGGTAGACTACTGCTCTGTTTGGATGGAGAGAAAAGTATGGAAGGAAAGAAAATGGAGGGAGAGAAAAGTATGGAAGGAAAGAAAATGGAGGGAGAGAAAATATTTTTCTCCTTCTATTTGATGAGTGGGAGAAAAATAAAGAGAAAAAAAAGTTGATAATTTACAATAACAATAATGTCCTTATTATAAATGATTAAAATATGTATCAGTTTTTTTTTTTGAAAGGATCAATATCGAAATAAAAAAATAAAAAAGCACTCTTGAGTTTTCTCTTAGAAATCTCTCCAACTTTTTTTTTCCTATTTTTTTCTCTAATTTTCTTTCCTCCCTGCTTTTCTCTCCATCCAAACAAGATAAATTTCATTTTCTCTTCTATTTTTTCTCTAGTTTTCTTTTCTCCCTACTTTTCTCTCCATCTAAACACAGACTACAAGTGCACCTAAACCCGAATTCATCTTTTTTATTTAAAAATTATTATGCTAACCCATGTATTATATGAGAAATAATGTCACATTAACTTGATTAACACTTTCATGAGAAAAGCTTTCTCTATTTTTCATAATTTTACAAATAAATTTAATTATGTTAAATAGGGTAAATAACAAACATTATCTTGAATGAAAGCAGCAGTTCAAAAGATGACTCTTTTCAGTGATCTACATCATGTAATTGAAAGCCGAATCTTGAATTGAGCTGGCTCCTTTCCACTGGAAAAAAAAAAAAAAGAATGAAATGAAATAATGCGAATCTTGATCGCATGAAGACAAAATACTAAAATCGTTCAGAGGGTCAGCCAGCCACGTGCCCTCACACGTGCAAAGTGAATGAGAGAGGGCGAGCGACCCGTAAAAAAAAAAGAGAATAAAAAAGGAGAAAAAGTTTTTTTTAAAAAAAAAATGAGAGAGAGAGAGAGAAAGAAAAGAGAGGATTGACCACATCCCAAGGAGGGAATTGTGGGGCCGGGCGTGCCCTGGCCGTCCGTAAAAACGCTTAGAAAGGAGCGGTACAGCGTAAGGGGCCCACCATAAAGCAGCCGACCACCTAAGAGAAGTCGACGCTGACCGCTAACAACTTTTCTCCTTCGTTTACTCAAGACTAACACGTGTCCGTCCATTGCACCGGTTCTCGTTTATGCAGCAAAATTATGCTTTAATCCCACCGCCACTTGCTCTAATATATCAGCTAATGCTGTTGCATGGGTCATGCATACGTCATTCATGAGTCATCTATCTTACTGTTCTTCTTCCTTCCATGATTGTATAAGGTCATCGAGAGAGAGAGAGAACATCTAAACTCTAATAAAGTGCTGCCTTTATTCCTTAGTAGGATAATTGCTCTGCGGATCGGGATAATTTGCCTTCAAAAAGAAAAGCGATTCTTGTTTCGCTTTATGTGCCATAAAAGACTCCTGGTGTCTCACCGGCGATCATGAATAAATGATAACTCTTTTCTGTTTTTTTCCAATTTGTTTCCAACCAAAAATAAAACAAAACAAACGCTCGAGTTGATTCTTCAAATATATAACAGGAGGCTGTTTGGATGTATTAATCGTCCAAGCATATTAGAAAGAGAATTTTACTTAAGTAGACATTTGGTTGGTATAATAAAAACATATATTAAGTTTATTTGCTCATTAGTAAATCATAAAATTTAAGTTTTATGAAAAATTAGAATTTGTTTTAAAGATAATAAGATTTCAAATAGATTATCTGTGAAAAATATTTCTTGCCTACATGATATTTTTTTCCTCCTCTTCTTTTTTAAAGCCCTTCTCTCTCTCAAATCCCTTTCTCCTCGATGCACATTTTGCCATGTCTCTGCCTGGAGGATTGGCTTTTGCTTCTTTATAAACAATGTAAAGGGATGAAGATTAAATTCCTGTCAATTGAAGATCGACTAGTTTTAATTAATGCAGTTTTTTCAGCTTTGCTAATCAATATATTGTCGCTTTAAATTTGAATAAAAACAAAATTAATAAAATAAATAAAGTTTTTTTTATAAAAAAAGATAGTATAAGTAGGTTTTATTGTTTGCTCAACGTGCCTTCTATCTGTAGAGTCAAAAGGAAAGAAAACTTTAGGTAGTGTTTGATAGAAAAAATATTATCCATGGATAAGCGTATGGGATAGAGTTTATCCCCTGGCTATTCCTAGGGATATCCCTTGCCTATCTCATTGATCATATCAAATGCAAAAAGGTAAATCTATAAGATAACATTTTTTTACTCTTATTTGGAGGGATAACCAGCTATTCCTGCATTTTCTAGGGAATAAATTGAGGAGATAACCCATGGTTAACCATGGATTATCTCTTTGGTTAACTTTATTTCCAGCTATCCTTTATAGTTATGGCTTTTGGGAATAAGAGGGGTTATCCCCTCTTATTCCTTATTTCAAACACTACCTTAGAGCCAAGGATTTGGAGACACTCAACAAAGTCTTGCTAGCATAGTAGCTTTAAAAGTATAACTCTCCACAAAATATTATGCCTTGAAAGATCCTCATCGATTCAGCTTATTACTCAAGATTGAAGTTAGGCTAAAGGTTTAAATGGCCTTTCAACTCTTACTCTCCACTTTGGAAAGGCATTATCAAGGATATATTAGGATTCTACAACTGTACATCATTCTGTTTGGATGATAAAAAAAACATCAAATTCCGATAAGATTGATGGATTAGACTCGTGCCTCTTTGAAACCTCTTTCGTCACTGTATTCTCTTGTGCTATGATAAAATGCCATAGTTGTCGTGTTATGGAGCAGGAGTCGACAATTGACCATACACCTTTAGGGCCTCTCACCTCTTTTCATCTTGCTCAACTTGAAGATTTAGAATAGATTGTCTCTGCATTTGCCCCATTTGCTTAGGTAGACCAGCTATGATATTCCAAATTTAGTTTCATAATAAATTAAAAAAATGTTATGTGCTTATAACTCAAGTTCACTTATTATCCATTAACTTTCACTTAAGTTTTTGGGCCATATGGTTTTGGCTCACTAACGAAGTTAATTAGACTAGTAGGTGGGCTTAAAGTGTTACAAATGGTATCAGAATCGATCCAAGTATGCAAAAATTAACTTTCATTCAAATTTTGGGCCATGTAGTTTTGGCCTACTAATGGGTTAATTGGCCAGCAAGTAGAGTTGAGGTATTATAAATGGTATCAGAGCCAATTCGAGTGTGCAAAAGTTGATGGACATGAGGAAAGAACTACCCATAGGATGATGTTAAAGTCTCGCCATAATGTGAAGCCATCCTTATAGCACTAATGACCAAGCTTGGGGTATATTTTGGCTATCTTATGGCATGCAACGAGGACGTATTATGAAGAGAGAAAATTATGATATCGCAAATTTAGTCTCACATTGGATGGAAAAGAAATAGTTATGTTTATAACTCAAATCCACTTACTACCCATTAATTTTCACTCAAATTTTTGGGCCATATGGTTTCAGTCTGCTAACATAGTTAATTGAGGTTACAAATGGTATCATAGCCGATCTGAATATGCAAAAATTGATAAACATGAGAAAAAGGGATACCCACAGGTTTTAATCCTGTGTAAATATAACCATTATGAAATATTTATAGTTAATTGGGGTTTTAAGTTTGGATTGTGTAAAGTATGTATAAGAACTCAGATTTTAATCCTTGTGAAATATAACCATTATGAAATATTTATAGTGATTGAGTTCATGAAATTAGGGTTTTTAATTGCCATTGCATCTTTCTATTTGTTGATATTTGTCTTCATTATTTCACTACTTTCATAAGGGGAAGCTTTGGTGTGATTCTCACATTTCCTTCTCTCTATGCACAAAAAAAAGAAGGGAAAAATTCTTTGACCTTTTAAGATTTCTACTTAATCTATCAACTCTATATCTGATTGACTTAATCTTCTTACTTTGCTTTAGTTAATATAAGTTGAGTCACTCCTTTCTACATATATTAATCGACTTATTGGTAGTTTTTAAGTCATCATTTGCAATAAAAGGATTGCTAATCAATGGTGGCTATACCTTTAAAGTCCTATAACAAATTCAAATAGCAAACAAACATCTTGACAAGGATGTACCATAATACAGCCAAACAGCTAAATTTACAGAATAGGATTTCTATAAGTCAATGACTTCTGAAACATGCTTTCATAAAATCGAATTTATAAAACTGACATATAGAACCTGACATCAAAAACAGCTCCAAGAGGTAACGAAAAAAACATATACTGTTGAACACATGGATGAGGTTCAAATCACAACCACTTCGAAACAGCTACAATGTGCACCAAATCTTCCATTTAACAAGAAAGATCTGGTGAAGGACACATCATGCCTCCCATAAAACATATATGGCATCCAATTCACAGTATAGCATGCAGTGCATAGTACGTGTCACAACTTCATATCGTGGCATACAACTGCACGTCAAGGCCATCAAACCTCATCCCAAATCATGTGGTCAACAAATTCTACAGCCTTTCCTTTGCAACACCGAGTAGGTTTAGAACTGATGAGATATTTCAGTCCAGTTTAAATATGTTAATTAGTTAGCACAACTGCTATCTTGTCCCATATGGTTGTATATCTTTCGTTTTCAATGTTGCAAAACAAACGTTCTATTTTAGTTAACCTTGCACGGCATTGCTTGGATTTGGTTTGATATACGAAAACTTTTCTGATAAGAAGGCATCCCGCTTTACCACATGAAATTCTGATCTCCAATCTCCCTTATTCTCATTCTTAAGTCAGCTGTCAGTGGTCTGGTGTGATCTTCCGCTTGTCATAGCATTGATGTCCCAAGGGTGGGGACCTTTTCTAGCATCAAGTTCTTCTGGTTAAAAAACACAGAATAAACTTTTCTTATTGTGCCTGTTAATATTATGCAAGTTGAGATGCTGCTTGTTTAAATACTTTATTCATTCACTTTTGTCTTAGCTTGAAACTGAAGAGTCCGAGCATCAATTCATGTAAATTGATGTGACACGAATTTATCTACAGAGGTTTGGTTGGGCGGGTGTGGAGAATAACCTACTCAGATACAATATGGAAATAGGACAATAAGAAGAAGACTTAGAATCCTAGGTAAAAGAAGTCTTTCATTTTGGACAAATCCTACCTGAAGAGATATATATATATATATATATATATATATATATATCTTGGGCGTTGGATTCAAATGGACCTTGCTGCCATCTAACTGCAACGTAGGTTCCCGGCTGAATAACTTTAATTAATCAACTCTGGGAAAGTGAGTACAAGCTTCTCATGGCTTCCTCACCGACTCTGTTGGTGGTTAGTCCACCATCTAATCGAAAACAAGAGCGCACGCTTATCTTTCTGGTAGATCAGGGGGAGTACGAAGTCAGATGAGACTTTTTGTTCTGGCCAAAAAGCATTTTGTTTCCTAGCAGCACTCGAATGCTATCTTGACCCCTGTGCACCGGGCTGCTATTAAAATCAAATAGCTCTTCTTCCTCTTCTGCTATTCGTCACTGGAAAACTTTTTCTAGTTTACATGCGCTATTGTTGATCAGTCGTCCCAGTCCTCGATCATGTCCCGGATGTCATTGGGTCTCATTCTATTCGTCGAGTTGAAACAAACACAACGATCGATCCACATGCAGAATAGATGGCATGCAGAGGTGTTAATAAAAATCGTGGTTTATTTCCTCCATACTTGTTAGAATCATAATTCAAAGTGATATATATATATACGAGTAAAGAGTTTGATTTGCCTACGCTGCGTTTTAATTAGACATTAATAATAAAAGTATTGCATTGATGATCCAAACTATTAAATATGATTTATTAGTTTTAAAATATTTGCATCTAAAAAATTATGTAATTTAGAGTTTCTAGCAAATGCATCAAGAGATTAAAACATATATATATTATTTTAAGTTATTTAGATTGTAATCACTTGATGCATTACTTAAAATTTTTTAAATTATATTATTTTTAATATATAAATATTTTATAAATAATAGATTATGTCTAATGGCTGGAATCATCGATGTTGATTTCATCGTTCAAATCTATACCTGATTAAATCTGAATAAAAATTCTCTCTGAACAATAAACCAAACACATACTCTCTCTATAGGTGTCTGCACCCATATATATATATATATATATATATATATAATAATCTCAGCCAACTATTAACAACCAATGTCATAGAGAGATGGAGACTCTTTAAATCAAAATATAATAACTACTTAAAATAAAACTGCTGAATGTAATAGTAAAATTTTATTCTGCAATCAGTGATTTTTACGTAATAATCTCAGCCCAGGCCATTATCATTGGGAGCCATCTTTTCTTTCCAAAAGAAAACAAAAAGAGATTAAAAGAGGAGAGAGAGAGAGAGAAAGAGACGTGGTCATTATCGTTGGATAACATCCTTTTCTTGATAGATATATTTAAGGGAGCCAGAGACAAATGCTCCTCTTCTACTACCTAAAGAAAATTGAATACAATCTTTTGACTTAAAAGTGAATAATTGACATGGTGAATTCCTAACAGAGAGACATAACTGGTGCAAATTTTAAGCGGTACGAGACAAGATCTCGGTGCAGTGACGCAAGTATCCATTTGGGCACAGTCCCAGGAGACAAAGGCACGTTCGCAGCATTTCGGCCGTTGGAGCCAATTCTATGAAGTTGATAGATCATTTATACTTTTTTTTAAGACTATCATTGCATACTTGAAATTTATATTCGCGTGGAAGAGTCGGTAGGCAGACGGTACATGTCAGGCACTGGAAAACACCCGGCAAGGTGGCTCCACCAGTGGCATGCGCGCTGCCGCACCGCGTCGTTTGAAGGCTGTGCGAGGCCCATGAGAGTGATATATGGCCGCCACATGGTTGTTTGAGGATCCTAGCCTTTGGTAATGTTTAAAATAGGAGATAAGAGAAGATATTCCTTGAATATTCCATCTTATTCCCAAAAATCATAACTATAAGGGATAGTTGGGAATAAAGTTAACTAAAGGGATAATCCATGGTTAACCATGATTAACCATGGGATATCCCCTTAATTTATTCCCTAGAGAATGCAGGAATAGCTGGTTATCCCTTCAAATAAAAGTAAAAAAAGTTATCCCATGGATTTACTATTTTGCATTTGATATGATCAATGGGATAGTCAAGGGATATCCTTAGGGATAACCAGAGAATACACTCTATCCCGTACACTTATCCATGGATAATATTTTTTCTATCAAACACTACCTTTGGGTCTGCATCTCTATTAGAAAAGGTTTTTATGCATCTTGACCGTTCATACTATGCATAAATAATGTAACTGTATATGATCAAAAATAATTTTATTCTTTCGTGTACTGCATGCGTAATCGTACGCGATCAATGCGCACACCGTGCTTGCAATGCAGAAGAACGGTGGAGTTTATTGGTTCATGCCATATTTCATCTGCGAGGCCATCGGCGCACCCATCGCCTCGCATGTGCACGTATGTGAATTTAAAATCATGGCATCACAGTACTTAGGGCAAATGGTGTTTCAAAATGTGTGGTTTGAACATTAAAACGGTTGTATTCCCACGCTAAGAACATCAACTTCCATCAAAATTTAAAATCATGTACCATATTCCATCGAGATTTGAAATCATATGTGAATCCACTTTTGATAAAAAATACTTTGACTTGCCATGAATAACTATTACGAAGCATGCGCTTGTATAAAATTTGAAAGTAGTACTTATCAATCAGTTTCATAGTAGGCCTACTTTACATAAGTGTGATATATATATAAGCTCTAAGTTATAAACGGGCTAACTTATTTAATTTTATTTATTAAATAAGTCAGATTTAAGTTTACATCTGATTCATTTAATTTGATTTGATTTATTTAATAATTTTATCGAATTGTGACTCAACCCATTTAACTCATTTAAAATTTATTTAATATGTTTAAAATCTACTTAATTCGTTGACTTAACCTGCTTAACCTATTTTAAATTCCTTTAACCTATTAAAAAGTCACTTAATTTTATTTAATCTGGTTTTGGTCAATTTAATGAATAAATTATGTAGACTGAATGAAAGCTGAGTCAGGTTATCTTTTTAATAAAAAGATTAGATTTAAATTTAGATTTTTGGCCCAGATCAAGTTTGGGTTGACAAATATTTGATCCGATATGTGCTTGATCTAATTTAAGCTACAGTGGTATCTTACCGAAGGAAGGGTGCCGCCAGCCGCCACCGCACCGTACTCTTAAACTACTTTCAAAATTAAAATTTATTCTACGAATGTGAAAATCCAATGATTTCAAGCTGGGAAAAAGCCTCAGTTGACCCTCAATTATACGAAAAAATACATCATTTAAAACGTGAAGGTTGGAAATGCAAACAAGCTCTACATGCTACTCGAGTGGCTCTTTGTGGGTGCGTGTCCACAGGAGACTGACTCCACCAATGGGTTTTAGAAAAAGTCTTACGGGATCGAAGGCGATGTAACAAGAGATACGTGTTTGATGATTGATGTGTTGCATATGCATATACATGTAAAGCATAAAAATATAATTTTACTCTTGTACATACACGCATGCCAATTATCAAAGTCGATGCATACTTATTGCACCAACGGTGCAGCAAGACTTTTCCATGAGTTCCAAGGCCAAAGCCCAAACTAGCAATTGCATGGTTGAATCCTTGTAGCTTGAACCATTCCAAGCCCAAAAGGGCTACCTGGGATTCATAAACCTTGGTCTGCAATAACCGGCCCCGTTTTTCCCTATCTTATCTTTTGAGAGCTCATAATAATGGATGCTTAATCTCACATGGATAAGATCCTATCCATTTATACAGTACCTAAGTTTAAAAAATATTTTCTTGATTAATCTTTAATTTTTATATATAGTGCATGAATACAACCTATGACCCATATAAACCAAGGAATGATGAAGCTAAAATTTGAATGATAGGAAAGTATATACTGGGGAGTGTTTAGTCTTGCACCAAAAATTCAAAGCACTTTAGGATCGAAAAATTTAAATAATATCTTTTTGACTAACTTTTTTTGTTTAAGATTAAGAACATGTATATATATATATATATATATATATATATATATATATATCGTTGGACATTTTGCAGTGTTTCTCCCTCCTCCCAAGAAACTAAAATGTTGGTGGTACTTCGAAACTACCTTGCTGCAACAGCCCGCTTGCTTTTTTTTTTTTTTTTTTTTAATCTTTGCTTTCTTGAGGAAAATGCTAGAAGCACCACAATGTCAGCTGGAAATGATGGCAAGGAGATCAGCAGTAGATACATGATGAATCAATAAGTCTAACTGAATTCTTGTGCATGATCTTTCATGTTTTAAGTCGCAAGAATCATTTAGGAATCATACAGCATGATATCGTATCTTCCCTCTTTCTTTCTCTCAAAACAAACAACAAACATACTTATCTAGAGATACCTATGATATACCCATATATCTATAACCATACACATACTTATCTAGGGATAATTTGCATTCGACGACTTATGAGTGTACATTAGGGAACAGCAAACATTCTAGGAATCTTCTTATGGTGTCATGACATGTACCAAGTTAGAAGGAAAAAGAAAAAAAAAACAGTGCATAGTTGCTATGGTTCAATCGCTTGAGGCTATAAAATCTACACATGGTGTCAAACAGCTCTTAATTTATATGTAGACATGGGGAGGGAGTGGCAGAGAGAAAGAACTATGACTCATTCTTCATAGTAACAACCATACAAAGTCGCAAGCTTTAGAATTTTCTAAAAGAATCTGATTTCAACTCACCTTTATTTTGCTGTGTTTGATGTAGTCGCTGCAATGTGTTGACCTGATGGGTCTTCCAATTATGTATCACCACAAAAGAAACAAAAAAAAATGGAAAACAAATTTCAACTCAACAACAATGAATGCAAAAAATAAGCACCCTGTTCTCTCCAATTCAGCCAATAACTTATTCAGAATAGCATGCTCAAGGTTCCCAGATTCAATTGCAACGCATCCGTTCAGACGTGCCGCCCCAACAATAAAGGCAGGTTCTTGACACGGTCAAGACTGCGACAAGCCCCCATCTTAGCCTCCAAAGCAACTGACTTAAGCCAAGGCCATATAACCAGCAGAGAATCAATGATTCGGCTTACCACCATGCAAAGAACAAACACCGATCCCAACTCTAAATTGGCCTTGACGGCATCAATAAGCCATGAACTTGAGTGGACAGTATCATAAGCATCAATGGACGTGATCATGACAATAACAAGAGAGCACGCAAGCAAGAGGCACATCAAGAGAAGGAAAATGCCAAGCAGAAGAATGCAGGAGATTACAGAGCCATGGAGAAGGGCAAGGAGGAGAACGTCTAAGTGGGGCATCATTGGCTCTCCAAAGCCAGAGGGAGACAAAAAAAAAAACAAAAAAAAATCTGGAACGAGAGGACGGTGGAAAGGGATTGCTGGATGGAGTTATTTGCGCTTATTCTTAGGAAAGGAAAGTTTACTTCCAAATTATACTTTGATGTTCTTCGGGAGAAGGAAACTTGCAATCCCAGACGAAGCACCCAGCTACGCCTCCTTTCTTGGCCATTACTTCAAATTACGTGGGCATGGCACATATTCTAGTTCACTAGATCAACAAAAGTATAAAATGCTCGCTCCACTGCGGAAATATATTATATGTTTAAAAGATTAAAAGAATCTGATTGCCGTGTGAAATAATATGAAATCACTTGCTTTACTCTCGACGAGCACCTGGCTTCATAGAAGGTGCAATAGTACGTCAAGTAACAAGCATTAGTGAAACAGAAATAATTGACTTTTGCACTAATAAAACAAAACAATATGCTACTTTCCCCATAAAAGAAAAGGAACTGGAAATTAGAGCTGCAGACTGCTACTGAAATAGGAATAATTTTCATGAAAGTCTTTTAACTAAAACCCAATTATATGTTTATAGGATCCAGTCCGAAATTTAGTCTATATAGAATATCTTTCAAAATAAAAATGAACTTCTCAATCCTAAATTTAATAGAGCAACAAAGAATTTCAATCAAGGAAGCTCAAAAATGAACTACTTTTCTTTGAATGTGACCCTTGAGATTCAAATCCAGGATCTCTCACCAGCACAAGGACCTTGGGCTGCCAAATGGCAGACCCTAGTCCCCTGGGCAAAAGAAACTCAGTTCAGCCCAGGAGAGTCCATTTCGGGCATCAGATTATCCTGAAATGGAGCTGAATGAGGGAAAAGTCTTGCTATACTACCTTTCGGTGCAGCAAGGCTGCGCAGATTGGCCACCCTTGCATGCCAGCAGTGGCCCAATAAACCTTATCGCGGATCACACACACATCAGCATGTACGGACAGCCAATCTGCGTGGCTAGTGCACACTTGCTGCACCGAAGGGCGGTGCAGCAAGTCTTTTTCCTGAAGTGAGTTCTCACACTGCTTGATTTAGGAAGAAATGGACCAAAGTGACTCTAGCGAAGCAGACTCCCACTCAGCCCATTCATACTCAATCAATTACTGGTGTGATTACCAATTTACAACATGTGTGATACAACTATGGCCAATAGCTTAGCAGCTACAAAGGAAGAAAATAGTTTGAGATAAAATGGTATCAAAAGGGTTCATATTGAAGAGCTTCCTCCATATAGAAACTCTCGTAATCATTCATTTCTTAATTCTTAATATCTGATTCAAGAATGAAAAAAAAGTCAATTTTGATAACTCAAAAAGCCATTCTAGCCAAAGTCACAAAAAATTGACCAGTAATGTTATCACAAAACCTCCAAATTCTTAATAGATATGTTTGAAACTACCATGTCTGCAGCAGCATTGCAAGCAATAGAGCACATCCTTTTGATGTTTGAATCCTTAAATCTCATCAACTAAAGCAAACACATCCAAATAAATCCATATATTTATCAATAGTTACACAAACAGAAAATGAGTTGGCACACACCCATGCACATGAGAAGTTCCTTGGGCCCCCTAATGCCTGTTTAGCAGCCACTACCTATTTATCACACCAATTCTCATGTCTTACACCGATCCCCTAATCGCACATGGCCCAAGAACACTTTTCATGTGCACGAAACAAGCAACCCTTAGCATTGTTAGAATACAAAACTAGCATATTTTTTATATCCTTGAGTTGAATCTAAAATGGAGAAATTTATATGCTATATATATATATATATATGATCTATTTAATTATTCACTAATCTATTTGATCTCAAATCCTCAGAAAGATGCAGGAGAATCCAGCCGAGCACTCATGTGTTAAGAATAGGAATAGGAAGCGTTTTGAGTCTAAAATCTGCTATAAAAAGAGTTTATGTTATTAAAAGGATAGACATGGCAAGCCTCACCTCAGATTTTGAGCAGCTGTTCAATAAAAGATAGATGCCAGTGCCAATGAAAACAGAAGCATGCTTGAAGCCGTTTGATATTATTCTCTCAATCGTCTCTGCATGCAGCCGATACCAACTGTACCTAAAATTTGGTTGCCGTCATCCTCCAAATATGCCACCACTTTCGAGCTAATCCCAACAGAGATGGCCGTTGACCTCCCTGGGTCCTCCATTTCTTCCGCTCTTGTAGCACCATATGCAGGTGCCTGGTCGGAGGTTTGGAGCCATTGTTGCAGCGCGGTGGATCTGTGCCTACTCCGGTGTCACAGGCCTGGCAACTCATCCAGTCGTTGGGAGAATAACCGGGATTGTTCCTCATCCTGCTCTGCCTGTGAAAATGGAATTGGCGCCTTAGCATATCAGCTTGTTCGGTGGAGGTGAGGTGGTCTAGACCAGGCAAATCGACAGGAGGTGCCAGCAATTACGCGAACCAGATTAAGAGGTCTAGAAATTCGCGAGCTGAAGTCAGTGTATCAGGCATTGACCATAAAAATTGTAGCCTATAAACCCATATATATATTCAACAACTTACATTGCTAAACCGCAACAGATGAACCTTTTCCCTTGGTTTGGAGACACGTGTTTCTAATTGGTGCAATGAATTTTAATCAGCATTCTTGATGTCCATACATGCCTGTGCTGGAAGCGGTCCTTGCTGCGCACATGTTACGCCTGTTAGGAAACTTCAAAGCCAGAGAATCCACGCAGCAAGCAATGATTAAACCCAGATTAAATCCTTTTCATATCACGCCTGTCGCTCTACTCATTTGACGCATATCAGGCCTTGAGTTACTCGACGCGCACAACTCTTAGCAGCATCCATCCTGCTTAATCTTTCAGTATTCTGCAGCAGCAGTCCTTGCAGCCATTAATGCGTGGTTCCAATGAAGACAGGACCAAGTCACCAGCAAACATATGGCAAATGCCCCCTTTGGTCCTTGGTTCTCCAGCCACAACGCAATCGATACGCATACTGCATGCTATGGCTCCACAGGAACAACACAGAGGTGTGATTTCCAGATGTCCTTGTGCTGTCAATCTCTCATCGGTTAAAAATTAACAAGAGTAGCCTGCTACCAAAGAACACCAATGTCAATAGTGTAATGTTTCAATACAGCAGTAAAAATGATTTGTGCCTTTACTGAGGAAATAAGACCAGCAAATTTGAAGCAGGAAAGGCATAATGCAGGCAACAAAAGCCAAAGGAGAGAGAAGGCATTTAGTGTTCATCACACTCGCACCACCAAAAATAGAAAAAAAAAACTCATTGTACACAGTCAATAGGTCATCAAATCATTAGCTTACACATCTCATTATCATTTTAATATCACCAAACAATTTCAGACCATGACAAAACTGTGAAACTGCATTATATCCAACGGACAATATTCTCCAACAAAACTGGGGCAGGAGGCAGCGTTCCATTCTAGATTGCTTGACATAAGAAGGGCCTAATTGCAGACTATTCACTCATGGGGAACGATATGCATCAGTAAAAATTCAACCTGCTTGCCAGATTTTATTCTGTTATACCTACACCTGATTTGTCCAAATCCACATCTCCCATTCCTATGTCTTCCTCCTCTTCTGAATCTTCATCACCATCAACTTCCTTGTTAGCAGATCCTAGTTTTGCCATGTGTTCTGCAAGTAGCTTATCATCCCGTTCACTCACCTGCATGAGGATGAAATCCCAATTCAAATACCACAACAGTAAACAATCCTAGTACATGAGAAATGCTATGAGAAAAAAGGCTCCAATCAATCTTGCAAATTCCATTTTGGGAATTGGTATGCTGTTTGTCGCTAGAATTGGACCACCACAAAGATAACAATAATAATATCACAGTGCTAACAATTCATATGCAGATCACACTTACATATGCACGCACATATGTACATGTATACGTAAATGTGTGTGTAAGGGGGAAAAGATCCATAGGGATGTGGAAAAGAAGTGTTAAAAATCACATGCTCATGTACATGAACACAACACATACATGCATGCACGTGTATGTGGAGAAAAATAAAAGAAATCAAACATGAATTACTTAGTAGGAAGTCAATACTCACAGCTCTTGGTGCCTCCTTAACCACAAGTTTTCCCTTGTGACGGTCTATTTCTTCTGTGCATGCATTAATAGCATTATTCAGAATTGTTATTCCTTGTTCCTGCCCAGAAGACATATAGTGAAACGGATAAGAAAACAATTAGTATGTTTCAGGCTTGTGCCTATAATTATGCATTTTATATCTACTTGATTCAAAAGAGCTAGAAAGAGGAAAAGATGTGAGGAATGCAGCACAAGCAGAGTCACAACCAACTTCAGATTTTAGGCTTGCAAGTATCATTCTGATAATCTCAGTGAACTTGACAATTACTGAAAAGTTTTGGGGATTTGTTCAACAAAGTAGGAAAAAAAAAAGAGAGAAAAATTTAGAAAAATTTAGCAAAGCAAGAGAGCATATATTTTCAATGTATGTGCCCGTGTTTTGGATCGAAAATCTGAATTAAATTATATTACAGACCTGATAAAAATGCAAAGATATCATGCCACACATTAAGTTAAATTTTGATAAAGCAATTATTTGTTTGATAAAAAAAATATATTATTGAAAATATCTAGGGGTACTATTACAGTGAGGGTGGGTTGGGGTCAGGTGCCACTGAATTGGACCCCAACTGATGAATTTGGGGCTAAATTTGATCCATAACCTACCAATTTATCAATCAGTGGTCAGGTTAAATCAGCTAGATATGGAATAGAAAGACTCATAAATTCTCGAGGTCAGGTATAGTCCAGGTACCAAGCAGGTCAGGGAAGGGTCAGGGAAGTGAAAAGGTAGAGAGAAACAAGAAAAAAGAGAGGATGATAGTATTTGGTGGACACACATGGGATGATGGTAACAAAGCCTTTATGTCAGCCTGTCACACACCCTGTGCTAGCTGCATTTGGTACACCTATCCCTCGTACCAATTTCCTAAAACCGTTTATGTCAGAAGGGTCAGCCTGTTTGACTTGTCTCATATTAACATACTCAGGTTGGGTCCCAACCATTGAAGAACCCTTTCAAACTTTTGAAGAACCCTTTCAGAGCTCAGTTAGACAGTTCAACCATCGAACTACTCTAGTTCAATCAGCATGAGTTAATAATTTATATTGACTAAAGAAAAATTCTGGGTTAAAGAGAAAAACATTTATATTGAATAAAGAAAATTTCTGGTATCTATATATATGCATAAGTACATGTACATATATATGTATGCATGTAAGGATATAAGTATGTGCATGTATATATGTACATATGTATCATTTGCAGTTCCAGTGTAAATAAATTAATTTTCCTACCATAAAGGCATCGTGGATGGTCATAATCAGATTTTTCAACAGCTTGCAAGACCATATTGAAGGTGAATCAGATTTTAAGTCTAGAATTCATAGTAAGTGGGAAATTGCAAATCAGAAATCCTTGGCAGTGAACTAGTCTTCCTTGGTACACTGCTGAAACCAATATTACGTTAGGCAATACATTACCTTGTTAGGCTCTATTAGAATATATTTAAACCCTCCTAAGATAGAAAGCCCTAGCATATATGGTACAAAGAAACCCCAAGCCATGCTGCTCTTGGATGGTGCACTGAAGCATCCTAACATTCCATGCATAATTAGAATGAAATACTTCAATCAAATCTGTCGGCAAATCAAACCTTCCAACCATATAGTTCCTGGAAGGAAGAGCCATATCCACCTAAATTTGGTGACCACATAAATGAGTTAACAGCATAAACATGACTTAAAACTGTGAAAGATTTAAAATATTCAGTTATCTTAAAACAGTGTAAGCTTTAAAATATTCAGTTATTCTACAAAAATCTAGATGTGTGCTTTTTGAGCTTTTCCAGAAGCTTCAGAGATTATGGATTTACAATTTCAGTTACAAAGAGCATTGATAATGAATTCCTTGCTCCAGTCATGTGAGTTCTCATATCATCCTATTTATGGATCTTTATGCATATTCTCTTTAAATATAATATTGTTCGTTAATAGCTGAGATGATCAAATTATCTTCCTTCGTCTGAACCTATTTTATTACATATTTACCAGCCATGAATACCCATACTGAGCTCATGAAGACTTTATTAGGACTATGAACTTGAATAATTTTGCAATCTAACCTAAAAAATCCGGATCAACCTGCAAGCAAATTCAAGATTTTTCAAGGAGAGTGCCCAACAACTAATCAAACATGCTGCTGGAATCATTTGGTATGATGTTTATAAACAGCTAGTTTCAATGTACACTGAATCTTTAATGTGTGTAGGATTCCATTCATTCATTTTTGACCTACAGGGGCAGAATGGAAATGATTTACAATTTCATTAACATTTATGATAGATTCGTTTCTTTTCCCCTATTTAGTGGAAGAGAACCATGGTAATGAGCTATATAATAGGGAGGTAGCTTTCTCCAAATACCCTAACCCCGAAACCTGGGTGAAGCTGGGGTCTGAACCCAGGTCTCTGTTATAACCAGCAAGAGACTTTACCCGCTTGCTAAGCTGGCAACTTCTGATAAATTTGTGGACAATGGAAAAACCCCTAGTTGAATTAAGCCACTGAAATTACCTTAACTCATCAATAGATCTTGTTTTATGCACCTTGTTCTTTCAAGGAATGGTACCATCAATAGTCATCAAACCATGCCTTCAAGTCACACTATGGAATTTGGCCTACATAAAGGAATATCTAGCGACAAAATAGAACCGTCAATAATGATCAAAATACATATATCAGTCATCAAGAATTTGTTGATGTTTTCTTTGCAAATTCCCAAGGGAATCATTCCCAAAATAGGCTTCGGTGTCTTTTTTTCCTTCACGTGTAGTGAACTTGTGTAGCAAACTCATGAAGACATAACCAAAACAATAATGTCTAAAGATGGTGAATCTTCAAGAGATGTTCTGCCCTCTAAAGAAAGCTACTATGCTGTCCTCCAACAACATTAAATCAATTCCAAGCAAAGGATCGCATGGCATGAATAAATATTTGACTCGATTTGGCTAATCCTCTACACCATCAGGACTAATGCTATCATGATAAGGTGAAATATAATGCACAAATCTTTAAAAAGCTGAAGAAAGCTAAATATTCTTTTAAGTTTCACATAGTATAGGTCCCCATCAGACCATCACATTTCCTGTCTTTTGACCAAGAGTTAAAATTAAGCACATTTGCATTGTTGAAAATAAATAAGTAAAGATCTTGCAAGAACCAAAAGTGGTGACTGGTGATTTATTGAAGACTTTTTTCTTTTTGTTTCTCTATATCACAAAAGATATCTTCATATCAGATTTGTTTAAAGCATCTTTTAACTTGCTAGAATTTTTAACATGAGTTCTTTGTTTATTACCCTGACAGAAATCACAACCTTCAGGTTTTTTTTGCCAATAATAGATTTGGTTACATCCCAAAATTCACCATCCTTCCTTAGCTTGGTTTGACATATTTTGTCTTTTGCATCCACAACAGCTTTCAGTTCACCTCCAACTTATGCAATTCAACAATGTTACCAATTCTTTTCCTTTTCGCTTCTTGTTTGAGTCTTCAACACTTTGGGCTTGAGTATCCATTTACCATCTTGATCCCTTCACTGAATTGAAGCATTGGAATTCCATGTTCCTAGCCACTAAATGCCATGCAAATTATTAGGATCCTAGTTATCATATAAACACACTGACTAAAACACACTATTGTCTCTATATGACCATGAGAAAAAGGAATGCCCAAAAAAGAGCTTGTCCGAGAAACCTGACTATCATATTAGATGGATCTTTGAGATCTCATTCAATTTAAAACTCATTCTGAGGGTGCTCGGAGCATATTTGTATCACTGGGTTTTTTCAGTTTATCTAACGTAGATTCAACATTGATTCCCCTCAAGTCAATCATCTTCACTACTTCATTATTTACTTCCATCAAATAGCCTTTCATGCTCCACCAACTCAATCTATCGAATTTATCAATGAATTATGGCATTTTCCCAAACAAATAGGAACTCAAAATACCCTCCAATCCAGCTCTTTTAGCCTTCAAGCCAAATAATGTTTCTCAAATATGATACAAACAAATGAAATCACTCCTCAAAAATGATTTGTCCACATAAAACTCAGTCCTTTAAAACCTTAAAACTTTAATATTTTAATCCTTGTACCTCCCCAGGTCACAACAAGAATCCCAACAATCCATGGATTATGTGAGGTAGCAATGAGCTTGAATAGCTTTATTTGCTAAATTATATGACACTTGGTGTTTATCTTTGTTTTAAAAGTCAACCTAACTTAAAATATTAATGCTGACATATTGAATCTGAGAAGACATGGCAATTACAAAGTTACTAAATATACAAGAAATCCATCCTTTGAGAAAAATGGAAAGAACCTAAATTAGCACGGCGTCCTGGCTTTGATGCAAAACAAGATTGCATTGCATTTACCATAACAAGCAATCCAGTGATAAAACTGCATTGAATCAATCATTCACACAAAAGGGAGTGCCCAATCTGCCCCATCCACAACATTGTCATTCACATTATTGTAGCATACCAACCTACATTTCAAACAGGAAAGAACAGTTTTGTCTTAAAAACATCCAAGACCATGTTATCACCAGTCCTACCAGACCTCCTGTGTTTTGAATCAAGGATCAATATACTAAGCACTTCCCTTATTCACTCAAACTAGGCAATTTTACAGTTAAAAAAGTTCCCTTCAGGAACCAGGACAATTTAGTATTTAGGCTATTCCAGATTCCAATTATTCCAAAATTATTGATAATTGTAAAGATGGCAACTAGATTTGAGTATGCTTGACTTTTATTTTTTGAATAATTTAAAATTAGTGCAATATGAAAAATTATTCTTAACCAATGCTTCCATGACACAAGAATCTCATACCAAAAGTTAACAGCTGACACTTTATTCTCTTTTTCCTTCTCCAATTGATGACAACATGTGCCATGTTAAGTATGGCTGACACTGAAAGGAAAAAATGGAGGATTCCATACTAACTTCATAACTTTTTTTCCCATGATTTTTGTGTTATTCTAGCACTATTCAATAATTCCTTCAACCAGGTTTTTCCTCAAACTTTTGGACGATAAAACATGAAGCAGATAATATCCAAATTCTTTTTAAAAAAAAATCAACCTAAATAGAAGTCCAAAAAGCTGAAGGCAAACTTCAGAAGACTAAATCAAGGAACACAGCAATGCCAAGAAGGAAGAAGCCTCCCACCAACCTTGTCAAGAGTGTGAGTGGTGAGAACATAAAGAGGAGGAGCAACGAGTTTTATCTTCACCGGACAATCATCATTCCCTGCAGCTTCTGCTTTCCTCATGGCTTCCTGCAGAGCAATTGAACGAGCATACAGGTCAGGAATCATAAATATAATGCATGATTAAACCAAATGGACAAAAAGTGCCACAAGTTAAAGAAACGATAAAATAGAATCCCAATTAGGGAACCTTAATGTGAAGAACCCATCAAATAGGAAGCATTTCATCTCGATATCAGCTCGTATCTTCAATGGCTGCGGGGTCATTCTCCTCCTAATGTTCTTGACCAAAGCATCCTTAACCTCTGGCGTCATCGCTGGCACTACCTTAGTCACCTGCAAACAATCTGTCCATTCAAGCTAAAAAAGTAAAGAAAATCAACGCAAAAAGATCAAAACTCACCTCCTGCCCATCCGGGCCGACATCCTTCACTTCTCGAGTGAGGGAATCAAGAACCGAGTCAGGGTCCGTCACAATTATCTTGAACGCCTGAAGAAAATGAAAACGATCCGATTTTTCTTTCATAAATGCATCCAAGATGAGGAAAAAGGCCGATTTTTACTTCATAGAAACATCAGAGAAAGAAGGAAGAGCGGATCTGATTGTAACTAGGGTTTAAGAAAGAAAGGAGAGAGACAAGAAAACTGACCTCGAAGGCGTGGCCGTACTTGCGGTAGAGAGGCCAGCCGACGTGGATGTAGAGGTCCTCAAGGTCGAGGTCCAAGGTCTCAGCGACGTGGCGCATGATGGAATGGACGAGCTTGGACTTGTTGTAGCGCTCCTCGCAGGTGTGGATGTCCTCCTCGGAGACGCGGCGCTTGCTGAGATCGATGTAGCCCTTCTCGCGGTCGACGCGGAGGACCATGACGGGCTCCTGGCGGCCGACCTTGATGAGGCTGGAGACGCTGCGGATGCGGCGGCGGGAGAGCTCGGAGAAGAGGATCATGCCCTCGATGTTGTTGTACTCCAGGAGGGAGACATACGCTCCCATGTCGGCGATGTTCTTCACCTGGATCATCACCGCCATGTCCACCTCCGGGTACTTGGCCTCGTACATCCGGCATTCCAAATTCGGCATTTTTTCGATTTCTTTTCTCTCTCTCCTAGGATAACGATGGGGACTTAGCCAACTAGGGTCAGGGTTACGTGTTCTTCCTGGGGAAGGAGGGGAGAGAGAGGACGACCGAGGATGGGTTTCCGTTTCGCCGGTGGAGATAGCCGAGCAAGAAAGGGGGGAGACTGATTAAGTCCCGACGTTTCTTTGGAGACTTTTTTTTTTTTTTTCCTGGTGCGGCGAAACCCTCAATATTATTTGCAGCATTAATCAGTGAGATTTTTGCGCATGAGTCCCTATAAAATAGATGCGTCATTAGAGGTATGAAATGGAAAAAGAGAGAGAAAGAATATTTACTTTGCATGTAGCTTTGTAAGCAATTTATGTTCTGTTTGGATGGAGAAAAAAAAAAAAAAAAATAAAATAAAATAAAATAAAAAATAAAAAAAAAAAAATTAAAAAAAATAAATTTTTTTTTTTTTTTTTTTTTTTTTTTTTTTTTGGATGAGTGGAAGAAAAATAGTGAAGAGAGAAAAGTTAATAATTTACAATAATAATAATATCCTTATTATAGATGATTAAAAATTATATCTGTTATTTTTTTGAAAGGATCAATATTGAAATAAAAAAAATAAAAAAGTACTTTTGAGTTTTCTCTTCAAAATTTTTTCGATTTCAGTAAAAAAACTTTTATGTAGGGCCACCACTTTTTTTCTATATTTTTCTCTCTAGTTTTCTTTCCTTCTTACTTTTCTCTCCATCCAAAAATAAATTTCATTTTCTCTCCTATTTTTCCTTCTAATTTTTTTTCCTTCCTAATTTTCTCTCCATCCAAACAGAGAGTTAGTGTAATATATTAAATTATTAATTTATTCATAAAATTACAAATTCATGGTGCAAATTAACAGTACTTAAGAGGCTAGAAGCTACACGTCAAAGTATCAGATAAGTCGTTTTTTTTTCAATAAAAGATTCTACCAAATAAAATATAATATATAGGATTAATTTGAAAAAAAGACAGGTTTTTGGCTCTTTTTCGCATATAACTCTTTTTAATATATTTAAATATTACCGCTCAGGCGGTAGCCCAGTAATTGACGTTTCTTCACACAACCACGATGTCTTAGATTCGAGAAGGGGCTAAGGTTTCTTCTAGTTTTTTCGTTCTGATTGTTGGCACCTCGGCGGTAGCCCAGTAATTGACGTTTCTTCACACAACCACGACGTCTTAGATTCGATAAGGGTCTAAGGTTTCTTCTAGTTTTTCCGTTCTGACTGCTGACACCTGGGTGGAATTTCTTCTAGTCTTCCTGTTCTGACTGCTGGCACCTGGATGTAACTGCTGGCACCCAGGTGGGATTTTTGGCACCTATATGGGATTTCTTCTAGTCTCCCTATTCTGACTGCTAGCACCTGGATGGGACTGCTGGCACCAAGGTGGGATTTCTGGCACCCATGTGGGATTTCTTCTAGTCTCCCTGTTGGCACCTGCTCCAAATTTTCTGTTCTGACTGCTGGCACCTGGATGGATGGGATTTCTTTTAGTCTTTCTGTTCTGACTGCTAGCACCTAGATGGGTGGGATTTCTTTTAGTCTTCATATTCTGACTGCTGGCATCTGGATGGAAATTTCTGTTCTGACTGCTGGCATCTGGATGGGAATTTCTGTTTTGACAGGAAAATTGTCTATTCTGACTACTGGCACCTGAATAGAAATTTCTATTTTGATGAGAATTTCTGTTCTGCTAGCATCTGAATGAGAATTTCTGTTCTGACTGCTGGCACCTGAATGTAAATTTTTATTTTGACATGAAAATTTTTTGTTCTGACTATTGGCACCTGGATGGTGATGGCAGACGCTTCAAACCATTGGATGGTGCGAAGAACGCCTTGTGAACGTGACGTGATAATCCTGGTTCACTCCCGAATGAGGCAAGGCATTCCTACGATGTAAACCATGACCGGCAAACTTGGGATCGCTGGTTCTCCTTATTCTTTTGAAGAAAAAAAAAAAAAGAAATGGTTAATCCCTAACTCTTCCATTCCACCATCCAACCACATAGGATACTAACTCTTACTACAAATGAGATCCATCCTTATTCAAGCGCAAAGGATGATACCATCCGAGTAAATATATGATGGTGAGATCACTAATTGTAAATCAAATTCTAACCATGCTTTATCCTACCAGATTTGTATATCTGAATAATAACACGACACGTATACATACATTGCATCGCACCACTTTACTGTTCATCTAGAGTATTGGAACAAAATTTGTTGATCAATATGCAGTGCTCTGTCTAACTAAAATTGTACACTAACACAAGGAGAGATTTGAAACCACATGATCCTTCAAATTAAATATTTTTTATATACCAACAGCCTTTTTCTTTTTTTTTTTTTTTTATATATATAACTGTACAAGCTATGTCTAGCCTGGTTAAAAAAACAAGGAAAAACAGCCTGGAACAAAGAATTTAACAAACAACATCTGCATCAGGAAATCTGCACCTCTGCTCATCGAAGAAGATAAGTCAGAGCAGACAATTCGGCAGCAGTCCCAGCAGTTTGAGGTGATACAAGCAGGATAAGGCACCATTTTCAATCAGACCCTGCCACAAAAAAAGTATAACATGAGAAATAAGGTGAATCATGGGTAGCTTATAAACATCTTGTAAAGTGTTCCAATTGTACATGACGAAGCTGCTTCTCCATGATAAAAATTCATATCTCAGAGAGGTGATATATAGCTGTAACTAAAGAGAAGCCCATTAACATCCAACCAAAAGCCTTGTCGAGGCATACATTTAGTGGGATGACTTCCCATGGCCAGCTGTCATGTTAGAGGCACGACAACTTCTAAGTTCTTCTGCATCAACCAGCTTTTCGGATAGATAAGTTCGGGAGCTTCTAAATGGAGATGCCAAACCATAATTTCTGAGCAGTTGTTTGCTAAACCTTCCATCTGGCTTTCATCCTCAACCAGCTGCTTAATAAATGTGGTCACCTGAAATTACGTGTTACACCGTTAAACATCTATAAATGATCAAACACATAAATTACAGAATAATAAGGTCCTTTCTGGTAGTCATATCTTCCATAATAATACATTCTTTACCCCAATGGAACATGTAATTCCCTCACCCCAATATATATATATATATATATATATATAAAGAGAGAGAAGACATTGACTTGGCTACATTCAAAAAGACCTTCACTCAAATCCAGATCTAGATTTGGACAATGAGGGTCCCATATCGATGATCTAAACTGTCAGACGTGATTTATAACATCTAAAATGCTCATATACAAACAAACATGTGATTTGTAGACCCCTCTACCCATACATCAAGTATAAAAAAAGTAGATAATATTAATAAATATATTTTTGACTTCTTGATGTCTAGGCTAAAGGTCTCCAAATCAATTTTTTTATATAAGTAACCATTTTAGAGATAATATACCACATTCAATAATTTGGATCGCCAATAGGAGGCTCCCATCATCTAAATTGAGACCTGACCAAATCTGAGTAAAGTGAAGATCTTCTCAAATGTAGCCAAGTTAAGCACTCTCTCTACATAAACATCTCCAAATTTATTCTTTTCATAGGTTTCCTGTATTCTTTTCTTAGATTTTCTGAATATAATGTCACTGACCAAAATAGTGGGATAAGTCTTAACGTTTACGGTGGTAGTTATGTGATATGATATTGTATCAATGCTTGTTGAAAGCCTCAAAAAATGTAGCCAACTGCTGACTTTAGTAAAAACAATACCATAAGAGCCTTGTGGAAAAAATGCTGTATGCAAACTTCTATCATTGGCTTGATCACTAATACTTGATGCATCCGAAAACACGGATGGTTGCATATATATATATATATATATAAAGAAAAATAAGTGCAATGCATATGATGCCTTTGAGAAAGTGAACCAACCTGAAGAGCTTTTGCTGTACCACGTTGCCTTATGGGCTCAAGAGTGGGGCGGTGCCATCTCTTAGGATCCCAGAGTATAGTGCTATTAAATGCAAAACCAGCCATGTCAACATGAAATCTTTGAGATGTCCTCCTCCTATGATCTGTGTGCCATCCGATAACCTCATTGCCATTGCAAACAGGACCTTCTAATAACACTTTGTTTTTACTTTCACTAAGCATTGCAACAGGCCATGTGCCAAAACGCCTACAGCTCAAAGCAAACAAGGTCACAAAACACAAATTAAAAGGGAGAGATGGTAAGATAAAAGAACAATAATAGTTAAGGGAGTGTTCTAAATAAACTTTCTCAGTAAGCATTGTGAAATCTCCTGATTGTTGCTTTAACGTGAACTTCTTGGCAATCCCCTCCAATTAGGGGCTAGTTCACTGTTTGTCCTCTCTTTTCTAAGAAGAGGGCATAAATTATGTCAACTCTAGCCCTTCTTGTCCAGGTTAACATCAGAGGAAGTATTGATGTGTTAATCGTATTCATAATATCACAAACTTGATGTTCCTTTTGACCAGGATAAAAACAATCACATCAGATAATAAGATATTATCGATTTGCTTTTTCCTTACCAATAAAAAAGGGCAAGATGCTCCACTTTCTTAGAAGACAAGGCATTGAAGTTGTGTGTTTTGTAATGGTTAAGAAAGATTTCGGATCTGCTGAGGTACCAAATTTTGCTAAGATAACATATCAGCTGATATAAGGAATCTGGGAGAAATCACTCAGTGCCATTTTGTCCAATAAGCTCCTAGTAATTCCCCTTGAGACCACATCTTTTATGCATTGAAGGACATATATGAACATCAAAGGAGGATTTTTACTAATGTCCAATTAATAATTATCCTAGATTTGTCTTCCAGCATTAATATCAAGGGAAGTTAGCCATGGCTACAAGTGAACTCATTCTTACGAGCAGGAACCTTCGACTAGAATAAATTTTCTTTCCAACAGGATCAGTGCACATAAGGGGTACATTGCACTTGGTCTTTCATATCGTACAAAGAGCATGAAAAATTTTAAAGCCCGTATCGAAGTAAACCATGAACCACCCACACAGGGGAAAGGAGCATCAACTTCGAAGAAAGGCTACATGACAAAAACTGTCACATCATTTAAAATTACTGTGGTGTATAGCAAGAAAACCTGTCTATAGGAGATCCCAGTACAAAGAAAAGTAATAAAGAAGAGCAGTCTTTTGATACTTCCAAGAATCTTATCCACCCCATTCTGTAGTGTAAATTGTATTTCTTCACAACAAAAGAGAAAGGGAAAACAATCAATTGGATAAACTTCAATGATAAAATAATCCAATCATTCTTTTGACAAATGCAACAGGGAGTGACCACTCTAAAATACTGCATGATCACATTCACAGCATTGCTCTGAATCCTCTCAAAAACCTTATCTTCAAGCAAGCTCTTCATATCAAGAGATGTCAGGTTTCTTTCTTTTTGGCCGAACAACCACTCCAGGATTCTTGTTTTAGATTGCCTTCAGATTCTTTCCACCTCCACCATTAGTTTATCACCCAATTGTTACAGCCAAGAACTGTTGTAAACCGCCAACCCAAATGACAACTCAGTAAGACAAACGGATTTGCCTTTCATGAATTTCAAGAACTGAATAAATTTAAGGTTTTGGATTCTTTCACGAATTATGTACACTGCTAAAATACTTGCTGCATAACAAATGCTGATTTATTTTCTCTACTTTATCTCAGGATCGCTCAAACAATGTGGTGCAGAAACTTGATTATCATGATTGTGCCACCAGCATCGTGACATCCAAGAACATGTTATGTATTTTATTCCCCACCTGCAAAGCAACAGCAGCATCCAAGCTGTCTGGCTGCCTCATAATGAACAAGTTATTTGTTAATTCCAACTCCCCTACCTTAAGACAAAAAAGGGATTAAGGGCCATTGCAAATTAACTTTTTATAACATGAAGAGCCAACAAAAGATGTCTAACCTTCATGAGACACCACTATTTTTAAAACACAGATAAGATGATGAGTAGAAAGTCCTAATTGCTTTGAAGTTTGAACTAAAGCCGTCTCGTGTACTGCTTTATCTAAATCATCTCCAAATTATACAATAAGTAATTGTCACTAAATAGTGAGAAAACATGGACATATTTCTCCACCTCATATCCTGAAGGTTCTTTTGAAAATGAATGTTCCCAATCACCTTAGCCAAGCACGTTCAGCATAGGCACAGGGACATCTTCAAACTGATTCAGTTTCCTCAAATCTGAAGCATGATCCTATGATATCACATCACAAATCCAGCATTCAAAACAAAACGTACTCCAGATAATCAATATCATTTCACGCCATTAACTTTACAATTTAAGAATCTATGATATATAGGTTTGCATAATCATCTGTTCATCAGTAAGACCAACGGTATTTATCCAATGCTTGGAGGAAAGCTTGGTAAACCAGTTCTTTTATGTTATTCTGTTCCTCCAATATTCATCTAGAATTCTTTATATTTTCCAGTTATCTCTGAAGAACTTCTAAAATTCTATAAAAATTTTCTTTTCTTGAGTAAAACAATAATGGTATAACGTTTTAAAAATTATTTAGGCATCAAACCATTCCTGTGAATGCAACTTAGCTTTCTAAATTAGGAGGAATTTCCTGGTCATGAAACCAATTCACCGCAGTTATGTTTAGACAGGAGGACTAGTGCAGGAAGTCTCAGAATTGATTAAAGACTTGAACCACTTTATCAAGAAATTATGGCATGGATGTCTTGATAAGAAAATGCTTTAAACGGGTATCGTCTCCCTGAAAAACAGAAGAATGTTGATTGCTTGCCAAAACTACTCTGGCTCAACAGCATTCCACAAATAAATGCAGGATAAACACATCCTTTTTTCAAAAATCTATTTAGCTTTCTTAGTGTTCATTAAAATATGTATAGGAAATTGAATTATAGAAATAAAAAGGTAGCAGAATTGCAGCATTGCCTTTCAAAAATTTGACTCAATCCAGGATATCATCCGACACCACTTTTTTTTTGGCACAAAAGGCAACATTGTACCCATTTTTCAACCCATAATTCAGCAGTAATTAAGGTTTAGTCTGAATTCAATTGATACTGAATTCATGTTCCTATAAAGTACATCAATTCACATTCCTGTAAGGAACTTCTTGATGAAAATAGCTAAGAGAAGTATATCAATCCACCAAAAATCTTGGAACTTAAACATAGTAGCTATTCAAAACAAAGTAATAAAATAAAAAACAGAAATAAAGTAGTAAAATAAGTTTTGAAAGCATTCGAGAAGTCCAAGCTTATTTGATGCCACAAAAGTAAATGGTAACATTGTTTGACCCCCTCAGAAACGCAGCCTGTTTAGTTTTCAGAGCATGAAAGAATGCATGTTCATATGATCACGTCATTGAATCAATATGCTCACAACAGTACATCACTTATCAATTACCCAACTTTGAAGTTTGTAAGTCTTCCGTTATTTATCACATTACTGCATTTAAGTATTATTTGTAAACTGTCTATTCACATAAGCTATGTGCAATTTAATACAAGAGAAGTAAAGATGATTATTAGATTTTTTTTCCTGACAAAGACAATAATTCCCAGGTAAGGATGAGGTGTATTCCCAAGGCTTATGCCCATAAAAGGCAAAAACTACAGGGCGTATTATAAGGGTTAAAAATGATATGCAAAACTTTGTAAATGTCAGTAATGAAGCACATGCACCTTAAAAAAATAAACTACTATTTGTCATCTCATGCTGCTGAATCTGCTTCAACATAACAAAAGATAGAAAACTTTTAAATGGATGCAATCCCAAACGTAAGTCTCTATTAAACAAATAGATGAAGTCTGTCATGTGAATTCCCCACCTTATTTCTTTAACAAGATGGCAGACTGCAAAGCTTCATAAAGTTCATAAAGTTTTGCTTTTCCCCACCAGAGCCCTGAATCACTATTTTATTATTTAATGTAGCATGCATTGGGGCACATAATACTGTGCCATTGAGCTAGTGCTAAAAAGGATGAATAAGATATAAAATAATGGATAAATAAGCTGACAAACAAAAGATGCAAAATAATTCAAAGGCACATAACAGTGTTATAAGAAAAAAGAATGAGTTTTAAGGGGGGAACCATTGGAAGGAGGGAACAAATAACACAGCAACGAGACTTGAAGCCAAGAAAAATGTAGATAAGAGGACCATGTCCTGTTGTGGTATCTTAACAAGATTTACCACCATTGTTTTGTCAATCTATGTATTGCATGTCTGCTCAATCTAGCTCAAATGTGACATAAGCACTATAAGTTCAAGACCAGGATGATATCAGATCATGGCATAAAAAATAATGACTGAATTGGTTAGTGTTTTTCAACACATTCATTCAACTCGAATGGATCAAGGAAGATGATTTACTAAAGCTTATCAAAGGATAACATCTATCCAAATGCTTACCATCTTAATCAGTCCTGTTCCTATAAGCTGAGATATTACAACTCCTACATTCCCTATGATATAGTCATTGGCGGCTCTATTTTCATTTGGTCACATATCTACCTAAGTGCTCATCTCTGCCATGCTCTATCTTTGTGCTTGAGTGACAGTATGTTTACCAGGAATAATTCAGATATTCATAGTAACATGTCAAAGACTTAAAGCACATGCCATACAAAGTTGACATCGAAGGTTTTGAATATTAAAACTGCATTATCTTAACCATAAATATTAATGCAATGAATGTTGGTTTCGTATCATGATTGAAATGAAAATTTAGGTTCACTAACTAGTTAAAACACTTGTGTTGAGAAAATAAATAGTAAAATAAACTTATCGGTTCCCCTTACACCAGACTGTCTTGAATTATTAAAAAAATCAACTAAATTCACGAGGAAAGCAAATACCTGATACGACGCATCTGGTCAAAGAGGCTAATAGAATAGATTCTATCATCATCTGCAAAGTATACTATGCCATCAAGATGGTGCTTCTCAATGTGAGCAAGTGCAACATTTCTCTGGTGAGCACTGCTATCTTTTGAGTTGGTGGCATTGTGCTCGCACGCAAGATGTCTATACATGACCCCAGTTCCCCTCAAGATCCCTGCTGTTTCAGGGGACTGCATGGACTTCTCCACAACAATCCATAGTAGAGGAGGTGGTACATTCCTTAATGTTTGAGCCAGTTGATTTAGATAATATGCTTGAAATGGCCGAACGTATGTTGGAGTCACAATTATCAAAAGCTTTTGTGGAACTAAGTCCGTATCTGGAGCAGGAGGCACAGCAGATGTGATATTGAGAGACTCATTTTTCACAAACCATTTTGCCTCAGCATATTTTTCTTTGAGTGGTTTATCAATCAGCAGAATGTTTTCCCTTGCTGAATCAATTTTATGTTGAGCACCACTTTCAGCTGATGAAACCTCCTCAAAGGAAAAGGCCTGACGCTGGGACACAAAATTCTTGGAGATATCAACAGAGAGAAATGGGGTGAAACCAATGAAAACACCTATCATAAAAAAGACCAAGACATGGAAGGAGGCTCGCTTCCAGTATAACCCCTTCAACCTTGATCTCTCCACAGGTCGAGAGGACCTTCGTGCCAGCATGCCAGCAAAAGCAGCTTGAATCCTATCTGACACCATAGGAAAACTCATTGAACTCGACAATGAATTCAGAAACCGTCTCAAAGCAAAGTACGCCAGAGAATGAGACAACTTGGATGAGGGAGAGCCATCCACACGAGCTTCTCCATTTTGCACAGCACCATCTCGCTGCACCATAGACATACTTCTTCTCATCGATGCCATTCTTTATATCAACCAAATAACATGGAAGATTACTCAGGACCAATCTTCTGCCTTCAAAAATATACACCACCAATCCGTTGAAGAGCTAGTCACAGCTCCATGAATGCGCCACTTTGACCACACAAGAAACAGCTGAGCTTCAGTAGGACTCCAAATGGAACTTCCAGACTTCCTTGAATAAACCTCAATCTTTAGTGCGACGAATGATGGCTCAACATTCGCTTAACAATATTTCTTCCATTCTCTATATGATAAACTTCCAAGTTCCAATCACAAAGCATTGCTTAGAACGAAATCCGATCCAAGTAGTACCCGACATCAACTCCGTATGAACTGATGCTACTCGAGAACCCCACAGCCATAAAAATCCAGAAATCAAAAATCTTCCAACCTCAAAAAAAACAAAATTAGGCATCCCATTCTCCTCCCCTCCTTTTTTTAACCCAAAATACCAAGCCAACAAAACTTCCGGAACAAATCAAACAAAAAACAAATAACTTTCCACAATTTAGGTTCAAAACACAAAGAATCAAACCTAATCCCTTCGGATCTCGAACAAACACTAATCCCTCTCTAAATCATTTCAGAAAATCAAATGCCCGCATCAAATCGCACCAAAAACACCGCAAAGAAAAAGACCCTTGTTATCATCAGATTCAAATCTCCACAAACAAAACCAGAAGAAGGAAATTCGTGGAACGATACAGCACCAGAGTTGAAGCAGCACGAAGCTGCCCGCAGGCCTCGAACAGAGATCTGCGCTCCGATCCCCTTCCGGCCCTCCGCGCTCTCGACCCGCAGTTCTTTCTTCCGGGATCGCTTCCCCGAACGTTTCCCCCAGCTTGTCGTCGGGGAAGCGAGACGGAGGGCAAGACGGCGACCCCGCGATAAGGCGCCCCAGTTGCCGGTCCAAGCGGGGAAGTTGGGCATTTATCATATTATCGACTGCGTCGGATGGAGATCGGACGGACCAGAACCGCGTGGGTCCCATCTCTTTGTCGGTCTCTCTCCCACCTAAAAGGGCCTGATTCCGACTCCCATGGCTTTGAATCCATTTGACCGCTGCCTGGTTTCGATTCCGAGTGAGGCGGAGCCAGGAGCGTGGGAGATTCGGTGGTGCTCGGCGATCTGAACCGTCCGTTGTTGATCGGACGACCATGAACAGGATAAAATGATAGGTTGCCGGTGGCCTTGTCTCCCGTTCGGTGCCGCCCTAGACGACGAATTTGTCGGATCCTCTATAGTGGCTCTACACCAAAATTGTGGACCGTTGGTGGGTGGCTTGGGACCGATGCCACGTGTCACGTGTCTGAGCGTCTGATTAAGCTGTGGATGGATTCGATTGAGGAAGCTTCGGCGGCCAAATCATGGATCTTTAAGTATGATCCAAGGGACCGTGACATTTAAAAGAGTGATGGCAGGACAGCAGTTAATAAGTTGAGAGCTTCATGTCTCCAATCTTTGGCTACTTCAGTGAAATTTATGTTTAATGCCCTGCCCCACCAACCTAGAGGATCCGTAACCAAAATTGCAATGAAATAAATAAATAAATTACATGAAGGTTGTTGCCCAGATTTATCAACTTGTTCTCTTGTGTTATGTTTCATTTTCATCCAGATACATCTATCATCAAAGGAAATATGAATGACTGTGTTTTATTGAAAAAAAATGATTTTTATTATTATCATCTCAATTTCCTCCTGTCCTTGTATATTTTGAAGTCATAAAGCTTCAAAAGTGATATAAACAAAGGTTCACTAATTGAACTGCTGCTGCTCAAGTTTCTTTCTAGCCTTGTTTCGTATCCAAAAGAATTAGTGTCATAACCTTGCCTTCTGTTGAAACTCTAAGATTCTTTTTTTTTTAATTAAAATAAAACACCCAGCTAACTAAAGCTTTGAAGGACCGCTTCATGGGACCATGGGTTTCTAGATTTTTTATTATTATTTTCTATCGTGTGGTATATAAGTGGAATTTATGCTTGTTGGCATGTTAGTTTTGTCATCATATTATTGAAATTAAATTAAAAAAAAAAAAAAAAATACACCCATAAATCATTTTATATGAAGCATGATGCATGGCCTTCTCTTCATGAAATCATAGCGTCTGCCCCCTCCTTCCTTCAACGTTATTATCATCTGGGACCATCATGTCACGCCACAAATGTTTCTATGTCTCATGCACCGTCCAAAGTTTTATAACTGATTAGGTGGTACCGCACCTTATAATTAAAGCCATCAAGTATAACAATTATTGCCAACGAAATTGGTTTCAATCTATCTAATTCAAGACCAAATGATAACAGATGACTACACTACTCTCATGTTAGGCTTGATGCATAACTAAAATGCGGAAGTAATACAATTTTTTAATTCATCAAGAAATCTTAGCTAGACCACTGCATCATGTCACACCTCATTGTTTTGGTGAATGGGAAGGACTTTGCTCGGCCTGTCATTGAAAAATTAAACGGCATTAAGCCCAGCGCAAACGTCAAACCATCTTGAAGGGGTGGTGGAGATATGGAGATGCCTCGTTCCAGTCCGTCGAGTGTGGAGTTAATAAAATCAATGGCCCAATTGATGGGGACGATGCGTGTCTGTCATCGTGAACGCTGAGTTCGTCAACGCTGACAACGAAATGGTTCGTATTTCATGAACCTTGTCAAGCCGAGGGTGCCCATGTTGATGTAGTGTTGGTTAGGTGTCTGTCTCTATTGACTTAACTTAGTCCGCTGGGGACAACCATAACGTACCCAAACGACGCTGCCTAAAATGTCAGAGCGGAGTGAAATAATCGCAACATTTATTAGCCTTTTCTTATTTTAAAAGGGCTTCGTTGACGTTGGTTAGCAGCAACGACCATTTTCCCCTCCCCCTCCTCCCTTCTTCTTATTTTATTTTTATTTTTTATTTTTTAAAAATAAAATCATATTATCTAATACAATCATTTAATAAATCAAAAAATAAAATTTATTTAGGTACAATAGAATAAGATCTTTCTATTTTCAAAACAAAACTCGGTATATAGCCACAAAGATTTATCAATAAAAAGTTAACTTTTGATAAACATGATAAATCAGATCGTGAAGTGAAGAATTAATTGAAACATGATCATTGTAATCTTATTAAAGTTATCGAATAATAATTAAAGAGTTTGATGAGACTTAAGCATAAAAAAAATTTGATAGCATAGAAAAAACTAATTCAAACGGCAAAAAGCTCAAACAGAAATGTAAGTCCAAACAACGACCATTTCCTTTGATCGCGTTGGCTTTGTCTCGACAGTGACATTCAGCGTGATCCGCCCTCAAATTGCGCTAAATGATTTGTTGGTCAGCGTTAGGATGGCAAAGGAGAGAGATTGTTAGACTTTCTTGTAACTTGCGTTGATAGTTGGACAACTTTTCAATGCGCCGTGTGGAAGCTTACTAAAATGATATATTCCCGATCAACTCATTTTATAAATTTTTAAAATATAAATGCCCGATTTAGTCCTTTGACAAAGCAGTTTAGAGAACAACAATCCCATGAAAGCATAAAATATTCGTAATGATTTGTTTTAAGAAATTGAGTACATGCCAGTAGAATTTTGACTTAAAAAAGTTGACCGATGACGCAATTGTTCTCTTTGTGGAGTTTTTTTTTTTTTTTTTTGGAAATAATCCCTCTGCCAAGATTGTTGGGCACCTATTTTGGTATGTTTGAATATTAAAAAATGGCTAGCAAACCTAAAAGACCATTAGTAGTGTTAGGGGTAAAATCACCATTGCGTTGATAACCGTGGAAAGGGCTAAGATCAGCCCCATCCCCCGCCCGCTACACTACGCCCATAAGAACAAGCTAACTAGTATAGTCAGCGGGTCGAGCAACCCATAGCTCGGTTTCCTCGAGCCATCTATAGCTCGCTTCCCGGGCCATCTATAGCTCGGTCTTCCCCGAGCAACCCGTAGCTCGGCCCCGAGCTACCCATAGCTCGGTCTTCTCGAGCAACCCATAGCCCGGCTTCCCCGAGCTACTCATAGCTCGGCTTCCCGGGCCATCCATAGCTCGTCTTCCCCAAGCGACCCGTAGCTCGGCTTCCCCCGAGCTACCCATAGCTCGGCTTCCCCGAGCTACCCATAGCTCGGCTTCCCGGGCCATCCATAGCTCGGTCTTCCCCGAGCAACCCGTAGCTCGGCTTCCCCCGAGCTACCCATAGCTCGATCTTCCCCGAGCAACCTGCAGCTCGGCTTCCCCCGAGCTACCCATAGCCGGTCTTCCGAGCTACCCATAGCTCGGTTTCCCCCGAGCTACCCATAGCTCGGTCTTCCCCAAGCAATCCATAGCTCGGCTTCCCCGAGCAACTCATAGCTCGGTTGCTCCGAGCAACCCGTAGCCGGCTTTCCCAAGCAATCCATGGCTCGACATGCACCTCCGTGGAACCCGACGCGGGAGAGCCCAGGTCTCGCGTAACAGAATCCCAAACAAAGGATCATATCTAGGATCTACAATGGCCTAGAACCTACATGCTCATCGGATCTCAGGCCATCAAAGAGCTCTCCCACCCGTCGATCCTTCAACAAACAAGATACGGATCCCACCGGCCTCACAACAACCTGATTCGAATCATCTTGTATCCCAACAACCTTCGAACCTTCCAGAAGTCGCTCAAGATTTAGGTGATTGCCTATAAATACGACACTCCCAGATTCTCTAGGTACGCACGCACAGCCCACTCTCACTCTCACTCTCTCTCTCCTTCACTGCTCATCGGCGCTCCCCTAGAGCTCCCGATTGGCCACCCCTGGAGGGACTCCCAGAGAGATCCTTCTCCTCATTTCTGTTGATCGTCGATCCCCACTGACTTGAGCATGGAGGGTCTTCCGCGAAGGGCCACCCCAACGCCTCTGCATGAGGACTTCTGTGCAGGTCCGCCTAGGAGAAGCCCGATCAGGAGACCGACCGCGCCCGAGTCGGAGGACAGATCCCGCGGCAACAAATTGGCGCTAGAGGAAGGGCCTCAAGTCCCATTAAAACTTGAAGAAAGGAGATAAGGATCTCGATCCGGAAGAGAACCTCCCCAATGGCTAATCGGAGAAGAGCAACTTCTGAAGCCCAGGACCAGGTCGTCTCCCAAAGACCTGATCCGATGAGCAACGTGGCGTCGCAACCGCCGCCAGTTGAGACCCCGTCACCGCCAGCCATCCCGGTGACCCAGGATCAGTTCGCCACGCTGGCCCAGCAGGTCCAAGCCCTGACCCATCTGGTTCAGGAGCGCCTCGCAACTGCCCTGCTCCACGCCTTCCTGAGGAGGCGCGGCCCCTTTTTCTCCGGCCACCTCTTCTTCTGGCCCGCATGGAGTCGCGGACCCCCCACACCAACCCAAGGAGGACAGACCAGTCCCACGAGGGGGCTGCAACAGGGATCCCCCCAGATCTCGGCGGGCCCGATCCCTCTCTCCGGAGTCCTTCCGCCATGATTTGATGCCCTCCCCGCGCTCTCCTGCCCGGCTCCTCCTCTTACATCTGAAGAGGAGATCCGTCGACAACTCTGGAAGATGCGTCAGGAGCTGGACGCCGCCAAGCAGGCTCATCGCCTCAGCCCAAGGCGGAGCAGGGCATCCCCTTCACCAAAGGGATCATGGAGGAAGTGATCCCCTCCCATGTTAAACTACCCACCATCGAGCCCTACCATGGCTCCTCTGATCTGGATGATCACCGTAGTAGCTTCCGGTCAATAATGATATTCCACGGAGCATCAGACGCGATCCTCTGTCGCGCTTTCCCTTCCACCCTCAGAGGATCTGCCCGAACCTGGTTTAACGCCTTGAAACCGGGTTCCGTTGATTCATTCGATGAGCTGAGCCATCTTTTTATTGGCCAGTTCGTCAGCAGCCGCCGTCACCGATGAAGATCCAACTCCCTCTCTGAAGTTAAGCAGAGAGAGGGGAGTCCTTGAGAAATTACCTTGGCCGTTTCAACAAGGCCATGCTGGAGGTGGACCACCTTAATCATGAGGTGGCTATGTCCACCCTAGCGGGGGGAGTCTTGAAGGAGAGCGACTTCTACCTGGCGATGGAGGTCAGCTACCCCCCAAACCTCTCCGATATGATAGCCCTGGCAGATAAATATGCCAGGGTCGAAGAATCGCGGAGAGCTGCCCGCACCGAGCTGGCGAAGAAGAAAGAACCTAAAGGTTCGACAGGCACCGACCGTTGTCAGCCAAGCCCACCTCGTCACCAAAGAGCTCCCCCGCCGCCACCGAGAAATAGCTCCCGGAGCCCGTCCAGGTGATTCGATCGGTACACTCCACTCACTATACCCAGGGCGCAAATCCTCATGGAGATAGAGCGCTAGCTCCCCCAACCAACTCCTCTCTGAGGGAACCCAACTCGGAGGGACCCCACCAAATACTGCCGCTATCACCGGGAGCATGGCCACGACACTGAGGAATGCTGGCAGTTGAAGAATGAGATTGAGAGGCTGATCTAACGGGCCGACTGAACCAGTTCAGGAGGGCACCCCAGCCAGGACAAGGGGGTGACCGCCAGCCCTGAGCTTCAGTAGCCTCCTCCTCCTCCAAATCCGTCTGTAATCGGCCCCATCAACATGATTAAGGAAGCCGGTGGCTCGAGCTCTAGAAATGATGATGAAGGCTCGGCGCCAAAGAAAGCGCGAACGGGTGAGCTCTCCTTCTCCGACGACGATCTCCAGGGGATACAATTCCCATATGACGACGCATTGGTTATATCGCTCAATTTAAATAACTACGATGTAAGTCGGATCCTTGTTGATAGTGGAAGCTCCATGAATGTTTTGTACCTTGATGTGTTTTCCAAGATGAGATTGCTCATGAAAAACCTTCGAGCCGTGGACTCCACCCTAATGGGGTTCACAGGCGATGTCATCGTCCCAGAGGGGGTCGTAACCTTAACGGTTCAGACAGGAACCTGGCCCCTTGTGGCCACTGTTCACACGGACTTCCTAGTGACTAAGCTCAGGTCGGCCTACAATGCGATATTTGGAAGACCCGGCCTGATGTCTCTCAAAGCCGTTGTCTCCATCCCATACCTATCTATGAAATTCCCCACCGGGCGAGGAATTGGTGTCGTCCAAGGGAGTCAAACTATGGCTCGGCAGTGTTTCATCACCAGCCTTCAGTCCAAATGCCTGAAGTTGATGGGCTTCGGGAGGAATTCGCCGAGCAACGACGGGAACCAGCCGAGGAACTGGAAGAAGTACCACTGGACGAGGCTCGTCCCGACCGAACCATAAAGATGGGTCGCTGCTGAAAGGCGAATCCCGGCAGGAGCTGATCGACTTCCTCCGAAGCAACGCCGATGTTTTCGCCTGGCCCGCCTCCGACATGCTAAGAATCAGCCCCGAAGTTCTTGTCCACCGCCTTAACGTGGATGAAATGTACCGGCCCATCAAGCAAAAGAAAAGGAGTTTGCTCCAGAGTGGCAGAGAGCTATTGAGGAGGAGGTTGATAAACTTCTCAAGGCGAACTTCATTCGGGAGGTGAATTACCCAAGCTGGCTGTCAAATGTCGTCATGGTAAAGAAGTCGAGCATCAAGTGGCGGATCTGCATCGACTTCACCGACCTCAACAAAGCGTGCCCGAAGGACAGCTTCCCCCTCCCCCGAATCGATCAGCTTGTGGATGCCACCTCGGGTCACCAAATGCTGACGTTCATGGATGCCTACTCGGCTACAACCAGATCCGGATGGCCCCTGAAGATGAAGAAAAGACCGCCTTCATAACCGACCAAGGTACTTACTGTTACCGTGTTATGCCTTTCGGTCTTAAAAATGCAGGTGCCACCTACCAAAGGCTGGTCAACAAAGTCTTCAAAGAACAAATCGGCCGGAACATGGAGGTATACGTCGACGACATGCTGGTCAAGAGCAAAGAAGCATCACAGCACGTCGAGGATCTCTCAGAGAGCTTCGCGACACTCGCAAATACCGGATAAAGCTCAATCCGACTAAGTGCGCCTTCGGCGTTAACTCTGGGAAGTTCCTTGGCTTCATGGTCTCCCAGCGGGGTATCGAAGCTAACCCCCAGAAGATCCAAGCTCTCCAGTAGATGGCGCCCCGGCATCTATTAAAGAAGTCCAACGCCTAATCGGGAGGATAGCGGCCCTTAGCCGTTTCGTGGCTCGTTCGCCGAAAGGTGCCTCCCCTTCTTCAAAACTCTCCGGTCGGCCAAGAATTTTCAGTGGACCCCCGAGTGTCAAAAATTATTCAAAGATCTCAAGAAGTACCTCGGCTCTTCCCCTCTCCTCAGTAGTCCAAATCCTGGGGAGACATTGTCCCTGTATCTGGCTGTCTCCGAAGGTGCCGTTTTCTCGGTGCTGGTCAGAGAAGAAAATAAGGCCCAGAAGCCGATTTATTATGTTAGCAAACTGCTCCAAGACGCGAGACGAGGTATACTCGGATCGAGAAGATGGTGTTGGCCTTGATCACCTCAGTCCAAAAGTTGCGGCCATACTTCCAAGCACATTCTGTGACGGTCCTGACTGACCAACCCATCAAGGCGGTGGTCCACCGTCCGAGACATCAGGGAGAATGACTAAATGGGCCATCGAACTGAGCGAGCACGACATCCGATTTCAGCCTCTTCCGGCCATCAAAGCTCAGGTGCTAGCCGATTTCCTCCTCGAATGTACCATTCCGGAGGATGGCTCCACCCCTGACTCCCCCGAAAAAAAAAATCTGGCACCCGGTGGCTCCTCCATGTGGATGGGTCATCCAGCGCCCATCGCTCCGGTGCGGGCTTGGTCCTCACCAGCCGGAGGGGACGACTTTTGAATATGGCGTCCGCTTCTCTTCTCGGCCTCCAACAACGAAGCTGAATATGAAGCTCTGCTGGCCGGTCTCCGGATCGCCCGCAGCCTTAAGGTGGAGAAACTGAATGCCTTCACCGACTCCTAGGTGGTGGCAGGCACGTGCTAGGGGAGTTTGACACCCGGAACCGAACATGATCCGATATCTCCAAGAGGTTCGGAGCCTACTCTCCCATTTCCCCGAATTTGAAATCATTCAGATTCTTAGATCTGAAAATGCCCGTGCCGACCTGCTATCTCGGCTGGCGACTACGGAATCAATGGACGCCGAAGGAAAATTCCATCTGGAGACCTTGGAGAGACCTAGCATCGCGGAAGCTGACCGAGTGATGCAAGTTGAGGCCAAACCATCATGGTTTGACCCCATCCTGAAGTACCTCAAAGAAGGGTCGCTCCCGCCGATCGAAGGGAAGCTAGAAGGCTAAAACTGCAAGCCACCCACTATGTGCTAATTGATGACCAGCTCTACAAGTGGTCCTTCTCTATGCCATTGCTTAGATGCCTCCACCCATCTAAAGCTGATTATGCCCTTTGGGAGGTGCATGAGGGGATTTACGGCAACCATCTGGGGAGCCGGTCCCTGTGCCACAAGGTGCTGCGTCAAGTTACTATTGGCCAACCATGCAAAAGGATGCTGACGACCTTGTCCGAGCTTGCGACCCATGCCAAAGGCACTCAAGTATTCAGAGGCTTCCCTCTGCCATCCTGGTCCCCATTTCCTCCGCTTGGCCCTTTGCCAAGTGGGGAATGGACATTCTCGGCCCATTTTCGCTCGCCACGGGGCAACGGAAGTTTTTGTTCGTCGCCATCGATTACTTCACCAAATGGGTTGAGGCGGAAGCAGTCGCTCAAATAACTGAGGCTCGGGCCAGTGATTTTGTGTGGAGATCCATCATCTACCACTTCGCCTCCCGCACACCATCATAACTGAAAACAGTAAATAATTCGATAATCAGAAGTTTCGTCAGTTCTGCGAGGAGCACGGGACCCATCACCGCCTTACCTCGGTCGGGCATCCACAGGCTAACGGAGCAGCCGAAGTAACCAACCGAACCTTGCTTCAATGGATCAAAGCTCGACTCTCCAGAGCCCAAGGAAGATGGGCAGACGAATTGCACCATGTCCTATGGGCCTACCGCACCACCCCGAGAGTACCCACAGGCGAAACCCCATTCCAAATGGCCTTCGGCACAGAGGCTGTCATCCCCGTGGAGATAGGACTCCCTTCCCTGCGGGTGGAAAGCTACTAAGAGGAAGCCAGCGATGAGCAGCTCTGCGCCAACCTTTACCTGGTAGAAGAGATCAGAGAAAAAGCTCGGATCAGAATGGCTACCTACCAGCAAAGAGTGGCCCGCTACCACGCCTCCAGAGTCAAAGGGAAAGCTTTCTTGCCTGGCAACCTTGTTCTCCAGAAAGCATTTGTCTCCAAACCGCTAGAGCAAGGAAAGCTAGCCCCAAACTGGGAAGGCCCCTACCAAGTAGCGAAGATCGTCGGACCCGGGACCTACAAGCTGCAAGATCTAAGCGGGAGATCCATCCCTCGGATGTGGAATTCGGACAACCTCCGTAAGTATCATCAGTAGGGTACGCCTTCTATAGGCTCCCCTTCTTAAATTTTTGTCGGCACGTTATTTCATGATTCATGACATAAATCACCATAAATTATATCGCCAAAAATCGTGAAAAAAAACAGATGCTGCTTACCAATCCTCGGCATGACCGAGTTACCTATTTAAGCAGAAAATCTCCGAACCTCGGCTGGGCTGAGCAACTAATCTCCGAACCTCGGCTGGGCCGAGCAATTATTCTCCGAACCTCGGCTGGGCCGAGCAACTATTCTCTGAACCTCGGCTGGGCCAAGCAACAAATCTCCGAACCTCGGCTGGGCCGAGCAACTAATCTTCGAACCTCGACTGGGCCGAGCAACAAATCTCCAAACCTTGACTGGGCCGAGCAACTAATCTTCGAACCTCGGCTGGGCCGAGCAATTATTCTCCGAAACTCGGCTGGGCCGAGCAACAAATCTCCTAACCTCGGCTGGGCCGAGCAAATAATCTCCGAACCTTGGCTGGGCCGAGCAACTATTCTCCGAACCTCGGCTGGGCCGAGCAACAAATCTTCGAACCTCGGCTGGGCCGAGCAACTAATCTCTGAACTCGGCTGGGCCAAGCAAATAATCTCCGAACCTCGGCTGGACCGAGAAACTAATATTTGAACATCGGCTGGGCCGAGCAACTATTCTCCGAACCTCGGTTGGGCCGAGCAACTACGAACCTCGGCTGGGCCGAGCAAGTATTCTCCGAACCTCGGCTGGGCCGAGCAACTATTCTCTGAACCTCGGCTGGGCCGAGCAACTATTCTCCGAAACTCGGCTGGGCCGAGCAACTATTCTCTGAACCTCAGCTGGGCCGAGTAACTATTCTCTGAACCTCGACAGGGCCGAGCAACAATTCTCCAAACCTCGGCTAGGTTGAGCAACTAATCTCCGAACCTCGGCTGGGCCGAGCAACTAATCTTTGAACCTCGGCTGGGCCAAGCAACTAATCTCCGAACCTCGGCAGGGCCGAGCAACAAGTCTCTGAACCTCGGTTGGGCCTAGTGATGAATTCTAAAGCCTCGGCTAAAACCGGAGTGCATAAAGCCCCGGCAAAAACCGAAGCACGCAAACCTCGATTGAAACCGAAGGACTTCCAAACAGTCCCCAGAACTTCGGCCAGTTTGAAAAATGCACACCGTGCAAAACCATCAGCAGACATAAAGTCTGCGCCTTTAGCAAATCCCTAAAGGCCTCGACAGGCCCTACACGGCCGCCCATGAACCCCAGACGAAGTCGGGGAATCCCCCCTACTGATAAATCCCCGAGCAATATCCCCGCACCTTATTGCCCAAGCACTTGTCTCGCTCCGCAAATGAGACCACGACTTATCGCGTAAACCCATGGGACCGCCCAGGTCCCCTTTGGCTCAAACAGGAACAAGCGGTTTTTTCCTTGAACCAAACAACGGTCTCAACGGAGAACAAAAGATTGCCAAAAAAAGGACTTTTCTCTTTATTTATTATAAGGAAAAGTACAAAAAGAAAGAGTGAAAAATGGCCTTCGCAGAGGCCTAATGTCTCCCCCCAGGAGCTACCAGGTCTTCCACACGCCGAGTCAGCTCAACAACTTATTGACGGAGGGATGCTATCACTCCCTCCTGCTGATCAACGACCCGATGGAGAGCCTCGGCCTCCCTCACAGAAACGGCGAGAAACTCCTCGACCGATCTCTCGAGCTATTCGTGGCTTTCCAGAGCTGACGCCAGGGCCACGCCATCAACGGTCACGAAGGAACGGCTCCCTTGGAAGCCCCCGCGGCCACTGCTAACTACGCCTGACTCTTCGGACGATTGCCCTCCACCCTGAGAAGCCATATCGGGAGCTGTTGAGAGGCTAACCAAAAGGATGGTAAATGCTGGCATCACTCTCATCCGTATTTATACCTCCCAGGCGAGTATCTCGATCAGTCGGGTCATAAATCCCGACCCATGAGAATCCGCCGCGTGTCGCCACTTTGGCTGGCGCCCACAAGATGCGAGAAGTCGTACCCCTTCCCGAGGGAAATCGATAAACGTCGACGAATTGCTTGGAAACACCCCTTCTTCTCTAGAAACTGGGTTCCTCCCAATCTGCCGGGCCCTCGCGGAGTAAATGCCCTTGAAACTCCTCCGAATTGCCTTAAATCGGCCACCCTTTGGAAAGTGCGAAAAAGAAAGAACGTCAGCTGCTAACGCTGACTCGCTTCCCTCGAAAATAGCCAAATCATAAATGTCGGGCATACCGATGCGCCGCCCGTTCCGCACCGAATCTCGCAGGAACCAAACATCCAGAGTCTCGACGACAACCAAATTACCCCTCCGAACAAACTAATCTCCGAACCTCGGCAGGGCCGAGCCATGAATCTCCAAACCTCTGTAGGGCCGAGCAGTCTCCGAACCTCGGCAGGGCCGAGCTATAAGTCTCCGAACCTCGGTAGGGCCGAGCTATAAGTCTCCGAACCTCGGCCAGAGTCATGGAATACGTTCTACCGCTAAGAATCCTGGCAAAAGCCGAGGAATTCTTCCCACCATCAAGGCCCCAGCATAAGGCCAAGACGCATGTCTCATTATCGCAAGACCAGCCAGACCAAACAATCTTCAAAGTTCCGTTCGGATTTGGGCCGCTTATAAGCCCCGACTAGGTCGGATAGCGCGGAATCCTCGGCCAAGAATGAGCGATATCCCTGCGCCTTGTTTCATTGCCAACAACAACTCTAGGAGAAAGAATGAAACTTTCTTTATTTCATTACCATCGAAACAAATTACAACCGCCTGAGAGGCATTACAAGTGCATTGAAATGCATGAAATAAAAACGAGTACATAACTCGGGTAAACTGCTCCAAGGCAGCCTCGGGTGACTATGATGCTTCGGCATCCGGTCCAACAAATCAGGCAAGCCACGAACCAATCAGCTTGCACTGATAATGAGCGGACGACTCGGCCCGACCGTTGCGATCAGCTTCGGTTAATAATGATATCTCGGCGTCCAAACCGAGATATCAGAGAAATCAGAAAGGGTGGACGGGTTTTTACTCCAAACCACCCAACCGAAGGGCCCTTCGACGAGTAGGAAGAAAGCTCACGGACCCTGATACCGGGGCACTCCCCCAAATCTAGTGTGTACCGCTAGCCATTGCCCAAGTCAAAAAGCAACGTACTAGCGGGCGACACACCATCACCCCCTCCTCACATGGCAAAAGATTCTCCGAGCGGACGAGCCCAGGAATCCGGGCCAGGGGAGGAGGAGAAGTTCACGCAAGCCATGGGGAGCACGCGTACACTTCCTACCCTGCGTCCCCAAGGGTGAACCACAAAGGTCACACAGGAAGCATATATGTGCGCTCTCCATGCGATCTCTGCGAATCTCCTGTGCGCTCTCCATACGATCTCCAGAGCTCCTTTCTTGAGGGCAAGCCACCCCCCGGTGGCTCCTTCGTCACGCCAACTGTCCAGAGGACGACGACATGACTTGCAGGAGGAAAGCTTGGTCCTCCCGCTCTAAGCCCCAGAGAGACAAGCATTGTGTGTACCTTCATAATTTGCAGAAAAAAAACTTTGGGATGGCCCAATACAGCCCTCTTTCCCCTTTTTATAGGCGGAGATGAACTGGGAACATCTATCAAAACAGAAGGCCCCGAGATTCAAAATGCCAAACCCGCGCCACCACGTGGCCTCTTGAAATGAAAACAGCGCCCCACAATACGCGCCAAGCGCATCGCCCGAGCCATGATGCATGCCAAAAGATTATCTCTAATCCCGGATCACGAGCTTTAAATGCAGAAAACCATCCGCCGATCTTGCAGATACTGGCAGATCCGAGGGATCGCCCTGCGAAAATGACATCCTCCAATGGCAAATAAGCGCTTACACCATACGCCAAAGCGACCTGCATCGGAAAAGATCAATACAGCAAAGGTCCATCGAAAGGTGCCAGGCGACCTTTTGCTGGCTGCAGACCGTACCACCTGCTTGGTGAAACAAAAATCGACCTGCCTTAGAAAGGATAAAGCACTGACAGGGGAAATAAATAAATGCAAAGGCCAAAACCTCTCTTTACCAAAAGGAATAAAGGGGTGACATCGAAGGTTCAACAAACCCCCTGCTCGGGGACAAACTCTCTCTTTTCGTCGAAGGCACGATCACAGTTTGGCCACTGGTAAGGTGGACTACCTCGGCCCTAGCCGAGCCACTCCGTCCCTCGGCCTAGCCGAGCTACTTTTTTCCTCAGCCTTAGCCGAGCCACTCCATCCCTCGGCCCTAGCCGAGCTACCTTTTTCCTCGGCCTTAGCCAAGCCACTCTGTCCCTCGGCCCTAGCCGAGCTACCTTTTTCCTCGGCCTTAGCCGAGCTACTCCGTCCCTCGGCCCTAGCCGAGCCACTTCATCCCTCGGCCTTAGCTGAGCTATTTCATTCTTCGGACCTAGCCGAATCACTGTGTCATACGTCTTAAGCCAAATTGAATTGTCTCTCAACCTCCTTTTATACCAAGCTGTGTTGTCGCTGACTCTTTCGTCGGGGCTATCCCTATGCCTTGGCCTCGACCAAGATGTTCCTTCAAATTCGAGCCGAAAACAACCAAGCAGTGCTCGCAATGGGGACTAAAATTCAAGACAGGAAACCATCGAGGAAAGACAAACAAATGAAAAACAGCTAACCCGTTTACTGATTTCCGGTCAAACTACAAAACAAAAGAAAGAGAAAATACATATGGCCCCAAAGGGTCAAGACTTGGGATCAGACCCGGCGTCTCCTGCGGCAGCACCAGAGAGCGTCGCTTGGCCCCCCCTCCTCGGCGGTATCCCACCGGGATACCTTGGGGCAACATCGACTCCCAGAACAGCTTCGAGATCGACGTTAGAAATCTCTCCATATTCATCTTCCTCGGCCCTCGGGGTGCGTGTCTTATAATACTCGGCTTCCAAACAAGACAGGTCCAGGTCAGGATAGGTTTGAGCAATCTTAGCCCGCCTCCTCTTGCTGAGCTGGAATGCATCGGCGCAGGCCGTCCTACGTTCCTCGGCAAATTCGGTAGAGTTCTTGTACTCCTCCACTGCTGAAGAGGCCTGCGCGTTTACCTCGGCTAATTGCTTCTCCAATTCGGAGATCCTTCGGTGCCTCGAGGCCGCCTCCTCTCCGAATGCCGCCAACCGCTCCTGAAACTCTTGGCTCATCTTGTTCAACTACAGACGAAGAACCAAATAAGGCAGAAGTTGAAAAACCGGAATGGATAAAACAGATAATGGCCTACCTGCTCGTTCCATCGGGCTAATTCACCGTTCAGCACTTGGACCCTATTGAGAGCCCTAGACTTAGCCGAGATTTTGATGGAAACTCTCTTTGAGTTTGTCCACCCGGGACTGAGTGTCTCCAATTTCTTGACGAGCGTAGTCGAGCTCGTCGGAAAGTCGAGCAGCTCGTTCGTCGACCACTTTAGCCGATCCTTTGTCGGCGAGCTCTTTATTCAGACGGGTGAGGTGGTCCTGCTGCCGCCGACACCTATGCTCTTCCTCCTCGAGCCTCTTGCTCCAGTTGCCCTTATCTTCAGCATGGCTGGCTTTCAACTGATCCCACCTCTTATTAAAAAACTGTTGCATAGAATTGACCTTGCTCTCGTGCTCGCCTTGGCCTGAGATAGCTCCAGACTAACCTTTTCGGATTGCTCGCGAAGCCTTGGAGCTCACTGACCTGTGTAGCGAGTTAAGAGGCTCTTTCCCTCTCAACTGCAAGAACCCTGCGAGCCTCCTCGAGCTCCCTCTGAAGGACCACCAGGGCTCGGGAAAGTTTATCTGTAGAATCCACCCTCTCCTTGAGGTGATCGACCTCCTGGCGGGCCCGAGCCCAAGCTCCAACGACCAGATGCAAGCGCCATTTCAGTGCCCTCATGATCAGGGCATTCTGCAAAAAGGATTGCACACATAAAGAATACAGTCGAACTAGCCGACTAAAGACCCTACTTAGTGTGACAACTTACCCGAGACGCGTAGTCCGTAGCAATCCTCGTAAGGGCAAGATCGTCGATCTCGAGAGAAGAAAAGCCTATTCGGCACCCCGGTGTACCTAAAGGCCATCTCGACAAGGTCCTCCGGATAATTCCCTCCTATCGAGGAACCTCTCCCCTTGGAACGCAGACCGCATCAAAGCGGAGAACATGGCACTCACCTCCGGATCGCGTGAGTGGAAGTCTACACTCAGGGAGCCAACCTGGGAACCCGCGGCCCATGAGGCCCTCAGTTGGCTAGCCTCCTCCACCAGAGCCCTCATTTGAGAAGCCTCGGGCATTTCGACTCCGGCGAGGGGAGCCCCGGCCCGAACATCCCCTTCACTCGGTCCCCCTTTCTCCTTCTTCCCCTCCTTCTCCTTCTTCCTCCTCTTCTGCTTCTGCCCTCTCGGACATTCCCCTACCCACAACAGACTCTTCAGGAACTTCGGCTTCCCCCGAGCCTCCTATGCCTCGGTGGAAGGCCCTTCACCAGAAAGCACCCCGCGAGGTTCGATCGCTGGTTCGGTAGGTTCGGCCATCCCCTCGTCGCCTGCTGGCTCTCCCACCAGCGGCCCAGGCCGAACCTCGGCAGCCACTTCTCCCGCCTCGATTGAAGCGGGGGCCACTCCCTCCTCCGCCTGCGACTCTCCGAGCCACCGGCCTCCAATGAGGGAGGCCGAGCCGCCCCGACCACGGAGGTCCCCAAGTGAGCCGGCGTCGCTCCCTCGCCATCGTCGGACAAAACGACAACAGGTGGGAAGGAAATTCCAGCAACCTCCTCCGAAACCCCTGTGGCATCCCGATCTTCGCCTCCGGACAGACCCTCCTCCGGCGCCGAAAGATCATGCGCCGCCGGAACTTCGATACTTCCGGCCGCAGCGACGAGGAGCGCCGATCATCACCGTCTCTCCTGATCCCCCTAGGGGGAGCCGGAAGGGCAAGACCTCTTCTCGGCCCTATGCTTGCTGCTGGAGCCGGATCTCCTGCGGCGCTTTCCCAGCTCCTCCCTCATCTGGTCTGTGAGCGCCGACCTTTCGGCTGTAGGGGCAATATGATTCGCCCGTTAGTTCACACAAAAATCAAGATGGAGCCACATTAAGCTATTGGCTACGAAGTGATACTCACCGCGAGGATCGACGTGACTCAATCCGGCCGTGAAGAGAGAGTCCTCCGATAGAAGGGCACTGGCTGGAAGCGCTCGACTGCCGCGCAACACGATCAGATCCCTTTTCTCCGACTCAGTTAACTCCGGGTGCGCTTCTGGATCCTTTACGTATTGTCCCCATACCCGAGGGAAATCCGAGCCGATATTCCCCTCGACTATAAAGAATCGCGACTTCCATTCCTTTATCGACGATGGGTTATCCGAAATCATCTTGAAGGACCTCCGGGGGCCGATGTAAGGCCACTCTGAGGCCCTCCCGAGACCAGATTGTAGCACACCCTGAACATCGGAAGGGTCGCGGTCACCCCGACACGGCTGCACAACGAGATGAATCCGATGAGGTTGCGCCAGCTGTTGGGAGCCACCATGGTGAAGCATTTGTTGTAGAACCTCATCACCTCCCGCACCAGTGGATAAAGAGGGAACCGGAGACCTGCCCTCAAACTTTCCTCATAGCAGAATGTCCATCCCCTAATCCGGATGTCACCCTATCCTCAGCCGTCGGGAGCAACAAGGTAACATCCTAGGGAATCTTGTACAGGCGACGTATCCATTCCAGATCCGCCAAGGTCACCTCCGAAGCCTGATCACTCGGACTCACCATGTCTTCGATCGAAAGAGACGCTGAGCAAGATCGCTGAGAAAATGGAAAACGAAGTTCTCTAAGGAAAGCGAGAGAGCGCTACAAATAGGGAGGGCGCCGCCACGACTCCGTTTTTCCCAAGGGAAACCGCCTCAGGGTGAAGATGAAGCATCTCAACCAAGACGTCCGGAACCGCCACTACAGGCGCCGTGAAAATCGAGATCTCCTACGTGGCGCTCCCCCAGCTATTGCCTTTCGCTCCTAAGGAACGACGGATCCACCTCGAAAAGGCAAAATGGCCATGCAGCATTAATTAGGACATCATTGCGTGGGCTGTCAAATACATGTCCCCTCATTCGGATTGCGCCACCTAAGTCTATACTCCCTACGCCCGAACCTACGCTTCGAACTAGGGAGTGGGGGGCATGTGTTGAGGGGTAAAATCGCCATTGCGTTGATAACCGTGCGAAGGGGCTAAGATCAGCCCCATCCCCCGCCCGCTACACTACGCCCATAAAGAACAAGCTAACTAGTATGGTCCAGCGGGTCGAGCAACCCATAGCTCGGTTTCCCGAGCCATCCATAGCTCGGCCCCGGGCCATCCATAGCTCGGTCTTCCCCGAGCAACCCATAGCTCGGCTTCCCCCAAGTACCCATAGCTCGGTCTTCTCCGAGCAACCCATAGCTCGGCTTCCCCCGAGCTACCCATAGCTCGGCTTCCCGGGCCATCCATAGCTCGGTCTTCCCCGAGCGACCTGTAGCTCGGCTTCCCCGAGCTACCATAGCTCGGTCTTCCCGAGCAACCCGTAGCTCGACTTCCCCGAGCTACCCATAGCTCGGTTTCCCCGGCCATCCATAGCTCGGTCTTCCCCAAGCAACCCGTAGCTCGGCTTCCCCCGAGCTACCCATAGCTCGGTCTTCCCCGAGCTACCCATAGCCCGGCTTCCCCCGAGCTACCCATAGCTCGGCTTCCCCGGGCCATCCATAGCTCGGTCTTCCCCGAGCAACCCGCAGCTCGGCTTCCCCCGAGCTACCCATAGCTCGGTCTTTCCGAGCAACCCGCAACTCGGCTTCCCCCGAGCTACCCATAGCTCGGTCTTCTCCGAGCAATCCATAGCTCGGCTTCCCCGAGCAACTCATAGCTCGGTTTCCCCGAGAAACCCGTAGCTTGGCTTCCCCGAGCAATCCATGCTCGACATGCACCTCCGTGGAACCCAACGCGGGAGAGCCCAGGTCTCGCATAACAGAATCCCAAACAAAGGATCATATCGAGGAGTGGTCTAGGATCTACAATAACGGCCTAGAACCTACACGCTCATCGGATCTCAGGCCATCAAAGAGCTCTCCCACCCATCGATCCTTTAACAAACAAGATACGGATCCCACCGGCCTCACAACAACCTGATTCGAATCATCTTCGTATCCCAACAACCTTCGAACCTTCCAGAAGTCGCTCAAGATTATGTGATTGCCTATAAATACGACACTCGCAGATTCTCTCAGGTACATGCGCGCACAGCCCACTCTCACTCTCACTCTCACACTCTCTCTCTCCTTCACTGCTCATCGGCGCTTCCCTAGAGCTCTCGATTGGCCACCCCTGGAGGGACTCCCCAGAGAATCCTTCTCCTTATTTTGTTGATCGTCGATCCCCACTGACTTGAGCGTCGAAGGGTCTTCCGCGGAGGGCCACCCTCAATGCCTCTCGCGTGAGGACTTCTGTGCAGCTCCGCCCAGGAGGAAGCTCGATCAGGAGACTGACCGCGCCCGAATCGAAGGACAGATCCCGATGGCAACAAGTAGAATTGAAAGAAGAGAAAACTATATTCCAACCAGCATAAAAAAAGAAAAAGAAAAAAAATAGCTTGGGACCAATTAGGAAGTATGGTTTGCTGTCAATTATGTGTCCAAAAAAAATGCAAAAATCTTTCTTCAAAAAAAAAAATCTTTCAATATCTCTATTCTCCTTAATTAAGGCATTAAATACATTTTCAACCATAATTTCATCTCTAAACTTCTAAAGCTATTTCACATATTTCAGTTTCTATCCTCTACTTTGGGTAAGGCTTTCCAAACGTAGGTAGCTCAAGTTCTTTCTTTAAGATTTTATTCTCATTTACTATTTTACTCTTTCTCTGTCTTTGCTCTACCCTTTCTAATAATAAATTGATGAAGAAGTTTCCAGCTTCTCTAATTTTTTATCAAAAAAAATATAATTACTTATTTTTTCAATAATCATGTGATCATTAGATTTAATGGAGTCATATCCAATCTAATTTTTACTCTTTCAGCTAGTGAATTGTTATACTTTAGATTTTCACTCAAACTTTCAGTAACCACTATTTATTTCTTTATATTTAAAAAAGTTACATTTCTAACCTTATACTACATAAAGATCAGTTTAAATTGATGAAATAAGTGATTAAATGTCGCAACTCATTAATTATTTTATCAATTTTAACTATTTTAGATAAAATACAATATTGATAAGATACAAGAAACTATAAACGGTTGAAAGTTTGAAAGCTAAAATAAATTTTAAGAATTAAAATTTTATTTTTGCCTATAAAATAATTTGGTTGCCTAGGATTCAAAATCCAACGTAGACTGGTTTTTTATAATTTATCTGTGAAAAATTATACTTTTAAAGAGTGCATGCATGAAAAGTTATTATGCTGCGCAGCATCAAGGGATTAGCGTGATGGAAATTTGCGCGAGGTGGATGGTTGAATGTAGCGTTGCTATGGGAGGATCGTGCGCGTGTTCTCTCTGGTTCTCTTTGTTATAAGTGCTTTAAGATTCATGCTTGAGTCTTCTCCTTCTTGATCTTCGGCGTGCTCTCGTGTCTCCGTCTGAGCTTCCTCCGGGTTTATTCTTCCCTGCTCCCCTAACCATCTATGGCGTCTGATGGGGTAGCCGGTGCATGGGCTTCTGGAAGGAAGGGGATGGCGTCCGGCTTCCACTGGGTATCTTCGACTCCGTCGCCGGCTGTGGTGGCGAGGTTGGAGGCCTCCTTTCCAGAAGTTGTAGGGTTCCCTGTGGCAGAATTGGAGTCTGAGATTGTTGGATGGCAAACTAGGGCCGTTCTTGTTCGGTCTTTCCAGCAGTGGGTTCCGGCTGAAGCTTTCCTCCGAGGAGGTCAGGCGCGCCGGTGTTCAGGGGGACATCGTCCTATCAGTTTGGTATTCAGATGCCATATTTTCCGGTTCGAAGATCCGAATGCCTGCTTCCTGGGTTTAAATCGGCCATGGACTGTTAATGGTCAAGTATTGGGACGGAACCATGGAAGCCGGAATTCATCCCATCGGAGGAAGCCATTCCTTCGGCTCTGGTGGGGTGAGATTACCAAACTTGCCAATGGAGTTCTGGAAGGAGGAGTTCCTTAGGGCGATTTGGAGACAACAGGGCAATTCATATGTGCGGATGCTCCCACGTTGGCGAAGAACAGAGGGGGTTTCGCTCGGGCTTGTGTACAGATTGATCTCCGTCGTTCTCTTCGGCCGGGGACGCGTATTTAGGGAATCCACCATACTTTTTGGCACAGTTTGCGTATGAGAGCCTGGAGAGGGATCTGTTCTCTCTGTGGCTCTATTCACTTGAGCGGCCCTTGTTCCTTGTCGTCTGGGACTGTGGATGAGGTTGCTGCGTCCCGTTCGAACTATGGTCCCTGGATTGCTGCTATTCGTCAACGGAAGTTTGTCTCTGATTCCCTTCGGGAGGAGAAGAGGAAGCCTATCTTGACGGCGCAGGGGGTTCCAATTGTTCTGTTCTGCTCAGCAGAACCTTGGGGGGCATCGATCGGGTGTGAAGCTGCAGAGGGATGGACTTCTCCAGTGAAGGTTGCTCGCCGGAGGATTCATTCAACTTCCAAGGTTGTTGTGATCCCTGACTCTGCTCTAGTGAGTGCAGTGTGTGAGATGAAGTAGGGATGTTCAGCCAATAAGGGCGTGCCGGGAGTGGTCCGTGTGCCGGGAACAAGGACTCTAAGCAGGGTCTTGAGGAGGCTGAGCTTTGGATCCCCTAGGAATGGTCTGATCGATCCCCTGCCTCCTATTTTCTCTGAATGTTCAGGATCAGTGGCTGTGCCGGGAGATGCCTTATGTGCTGGTTTTAATGAAAACAATAGAGCTTTGTTGGAGACAGTATCATGTGCCGGATCAAAGGAAGTTCAGAAGGATTGTTTGAATTCAGCTAAGGAGGGGTCCCAAGTGACTGCAAAGTCTAATTCACTGGTGATCAAGAACCCTTTTGTCTCCCTCGGTCGAGTATGGCCTCTGGTTCTCTTCAGGGCAGTCGGGATGCTTTTCCTGGTCCCCTTAAAAGGGCCAGATCAGTTGATTGCCCGACGCCTAGGTCAATCTCTAAATTCGAGAAACGTAAGGGGAAAGGAAAGGCGGTTATTCCTACAAGCACTGGGGTGATAATCGATTCTCCTGATAGGATGACCCTGCCCCCTGCTATCAGAAAGGAACCATGGATGTTCATGGTTTCCTTCACATCTCTGAAAGCCTCTATATCTGACTCCCCTTCTGTCTCTCGGGTAAATGGATCCCCTACTAAAGAGTTGTCTGAAGATGCTCCCATGGAGTCAGTTCTGCAACCAGTATCCAATGATCGGACCTCGGTCAGATGTCAGATCAGGATCTCCAGTTGTTGTGTCCTAACGGGAGACCTTTCAGATTTGGTTATGACGGGAGCTCAGGATGGAATATGAGTATCCTTGCTTATCATCTATGAAGATTATTATATGGAATGTCCGAGGAGCATTGAAACCATCTTTTCGATCCTCCTTTGGTAGGCTATTGCAGATTCATCATTTTGATATTTGTATTTTGTTGGAAACTCGGTTGTCGGGCCTTAGCCTTCAACGTTTCTGGCGGCGGGTCTCATGACTAGTCTTCCTATGCTGGAAGCTACTGGGCTATCTGGGGGCATTATGGCTCTCTGGCGAACCCTGCCATCCGTGTTGATGCTTTTCATAATCATCAGCAAGTAGGCCTTGTCATCTCTGAGGGATCTTCTCTGCCTTGGCTGCTTCTGGAGTCTATGCCAGCACTGATTTTCGTCAGCGGCGCGGTCTCTGGTCGGAGATTCACACGTTATTAGCCCAGGGTTTTCCGACTCTTATTGCTGGTGATTTCAATTGTATATTGGATGCTTCTGAGAAGCGGGGGGTCGCCGATTTGTAGATTCTCCGAATTCCATGGAGTTTCGTTCATTTATCTCTGCGGCGGGTCTTATTGATTTGGGTTATTCTGGGCATATTTACCTAATGTAACAACTGAAGCGGGTTGCTCGAGTGTCAGAGATTGGATCGGGCTTTGGCTTCTTCTCTTGGATGCAGTCCTTTGCCTGTGCTACCAATACCCACCTCCCACGGATTGCGTCGACCATTGTCCCCTTCTCATCTCTTCTGAGCGGTCATCTTATAGGAAGGGGCCCTTTCGGTTCGAACAGTTTTGGATGCATTATTCTTCAGCCAGGTCCTTGATTAGGCAGGTGTGGCATATGCCAGTTAGAGGGAATTCTACTTATCGTCTCTCCCGTCGATTAGAGCTTGCTAAGCGCAGATTATTATGGTGGCAGAGAAGAGAGGTGGGAAACCTAATGCAGAATGTCCAGGCTGTGGAAGCTGTCATCTACTCTTCAGGCTAAGGAGGATGAGGAGGGTCAGCTATCGGAGATTGATCTTCAGGCTCTTAGGAGGAATTTGGCTATGCATCATTCGTTGCTTTGGCAGCAGGAGACTTATTGGCGTCAGCGGTCTCGGATTCAGTGGTTAAAGGAAGGTGATCGCAACACCAGGTTCTTTCATCAGGCCACTGTTGCCAGGCATGCGGTCAATCGAATAGGCGTATTAGTGATGCAGAGGGTACTATTCTGGAGGATGAGGGGGCTATTAGTGAGCAGGTTTTCATTTCTTTCAGTCTCGCTGGTCGGAAGTCTCTGGCTCTGACTCTCCCATTATCACTGGCACTCGGAATGTTAGAGTTTCGGATAGCGAGAATGCTAGCTTGACTCGGGAGGTCTTGGCGGGAGATTCGTAATGCTGTTTGGGCTTTGGGACCTGATAAAGCCCCGGGCCCAGATGGTTTTTCGCCTTTTTCTTGCTTCTACTGGGATATTGTAGGGCAGGATGTTACCTCGGCTATTCAGTCTGTTTTCTCTTCCAGACATATTCCTCCGGATTGGCAGAGGACATTTCTTGTCCGATTCCTAAAAAAGCTAATGCTCTGCTTCCTCAACATTATAGGCCGATAAGTTTATGTACCACTCTATATAAAGTCTGCGCCCGTATTATTGTTACCGATTGCAGGGGTTGATTCCTAGGCTTATCTCTATGGAGCAGGGTGCCTTTATCCGTGGCCGCAGTATCTCAGATAACGCTCTCATTGCTTAGGAATTTATGCATGACCTCCAGCGCGCCTCTTGTCGACAGTCTCTATGGCTGTCCAGCTAGATATGGAGAGAGCTTATAGGATGAGTTGGATATTTCTGCGGTCGTTACAGGCGTTTGGTTTTGATGATCATTTCATTGAGTGGATCATGGCTTGTGTCCAAGGGCCCACCTTTTCTATCATCATTAATGGCATCCGACTGAGTTTTTTTCCTCTGTGTTGGTCTCCGACAGGGATGTCCTCTCTCCATTTCTGTTTGTTCTGTGCGCCGACGACTGTCTCGTGCTCTTAATCAGGCGGTTGGAGGATCTCTATTACAACCTTACATGCCGGGGCCTCATGGACCTCCTCTAACCCACCTTCTCTTCGCTGACGATTGCATCCTGCTTAGCCCAGCTTCTATTCAGAATGCAACCACCTATTCGGCTATCATTCAGGCTTATTGTCGGGCATCGGGTCAAACGGATCAACTTACAGAAATCTATCCTCTGTTTCAGCCCATCGGTCTCCCCCGCTGTCGTGCCGCTATTTCCCTTTGTTAGGGATTTCGACAGTTTTAGATCGTCTGACCTACCTAGGAACCCCTCTTACGGGACGTCGGCCCACGCAGCAGGACTTTGGGGACCTGAGTGTCGGATCTCTGCTAGGTTGGACCGGTGGCAGGTGTCGGCCTTTCTATGATGGGACGTATCACTTTAATCCGTTCTATCCTCACATCGCTCCCTATCTATCTGTTATCCAATGCTCTGATCCCGTCTATCTTCCTTCGTAGGCTAGAGAGACGTATTCGGGATTTCTTGTGGGTATCTATGCAGGGAGGTCATGGTATTCATTTATTGGCCTGGGACATGGTCTGTTTGCCGATAAGTGAGGGTGGGTTGGGGATTCAATCCCTGGTGCTCCGACGTGAGGCTATCATTGCAAGGCATGCTTCCAGATTCCTGTTGGACCCTCACTGTTTATGGAGTACAGTCATGCGGGGCAGATATGGTGGTTGGACTTCGGGTTGGAAGTAGTATCCCTCGTGGTTGTTCCTGTTTATGGCGTGCCATCTGCCGGGCCGCCCCGACAGTCATGACTGATATTCACTGGATGATAGGGGATGGGATGTCAGTTGATGTCGTTCAGGACTCTTGGATAGCGATCTTCCCTTATCTCGATGGCCGACTTTTATAAGCTCTGAAGTAGATCCCACATTGTATGTCTCTTCTCTGATCACAGGAGAGTGCTGCTTGGAACACTACCATGGTTCTTCGGTTATTCGGAGAGCTTGCTCATCGGATTCTGGCCATGCCTCTTCCTATTTCTGCAGGGCCGGATCACAGGCTGTGGGCCGATCCTGTCTTCCTTGTGCTCTACTAGAGAATCTGGTGGCCCGCTTCGTTCTCAGGCCGTGGTCTTAGAGATGTTGCCTGGATATGGAGATGCTGTTCACCCAAGAATTCAGCTATTCTTGTGGAAGATAAGTGGGACCGCTTACCTACTTGCTCTCTTCTGGCTGGTCGGGGCCTCTCCATATTACCTCTCTGTCCGATATGCGGGATGCAGGATGAATCTATTGACCATGTTCTATTCTTATGTTCTCGTGCATCTCAGATATGGCAGATGATCCATTTTAACCCATGGATGCTGAGGATGGACCAATCCGGCTTTCCTTCCTGAATGCTCTTCGGTCGCCTTCTCAGTACGGATCTTATTCTCAGGGTGTATTATCTGCTTACGTGGCTTATCATATTTGGTTGACCAGGAATAAGATTGTCTTTGCTGAGGAGACGGTCTCTCCTCAGGTGATATTCGTCGTGCTCTCTCTCATGCAAAGGAGTACACTCGCTGTTCCTTAGTGTTCACACTGACGGACCTGGCCACTGGGACTCCCCTGCTGCTTTGGCAGCGAACCGTACCACGGTTTTCATCTCTTGGGTGTCCTCACCTCCGGGTTATGTCAAGTGAACTTTGACGGCTCTGTCTTTGATCGTTTTGCTGGATCAGGTTTTGTCATCCGAGGTCGAATGGGCAGTTACTAGCAGGCGGTCACAACTCAATGACATTTCGGTTCCTATGGCTGAGCTACAGGCGGTATGGGCTGGTATCACACATGCTGTCGGCATTTGGGCTATCGGCTGATTATTGAGGGCGACTCCCTTACGATTATCAGATGGATTACGCGGGAGGGGGACTCCTATTCTTACCTTAATCCTCTGATAAGAGACATTTAGTCACTCTTCAGTCTACTAGTGCTTTTCAGATTCAGCACTATTGGGAAGCCAATGCTGCGGCTGATTATGTTGCTTCTGCTGTCGCTCGCAACCCTGGTCGGTGGATTTGGCATTGGGATACTTGTCCTGTTTTATTACAGTAAATTTTGTACTCAGATACTTCGGTTTGACTCGCCAGAGTGGTGTGATCGTCCGATGTAACAAAAAAAAAAAAAAAAAATTGTAGCGTGCTGGCATTAATTGCTGGCCGGAGGATATTTCACGAGCAACGAATGGACGCCTCGATGTATTTAAAATTATAATAGACCGTGATTGTTAGTTGATGTGTCTGCATGCAAGATTTAAATATAATAGACCGTGATTGTGTTGAATTAAAGAAGTCAGCAGCATCGACATGTGCCTTTAAAGAGGCATAACCCACTTGGATGATAGCATCATACACAAGCCTACATCAGTTAGACCACTTCAAAAACCTCTTCAAGGCCTTTTAATTATTAATATGATATTTCTACGTCACGTACATTCATGACCTTTGATATTTTATCTTCTAGGATCGCTGCATCTGACGACCGTGGAAACAATACATTGTTAAGGATCAGCACATGCAACTCCATCTCTATTAAAAATTTGGATTGTGCCTAAGTCGTTCTCATATTTAATAAATGGGTTTGCTATGGTTTTTTTTATATAGTAAATAGGTAACTGATTTGATTGATGGTGTGATTGATGTGCATAATTAAAATGAAATAAATAATTTTTGGAAGGAATATAGACTTGGAAAATACAAAAATGCAAAAAAAAGGTTTGAAACAGCAAATCAACTGCATTAATTTTTTGCCGTGTGCATTGATACATTTAATAATTTTAAACATTATGCATGTGTCAACAAATGGAGAAAAAAACTGTTTTAATGATTATAGTATTATTTTTATAATGCTCAGTCTCTGCTACAGAAAGATTTTATTTCTTCTATCAATTTTATTTTATTTAAAAACTTATTCTGTAATCTATTATTTCAGTTCATTTAATTTTTTTAAAAATAAAAAAAATATTTTCTCTTATAAATATATTTTATTTATTTTATTTCTCTTTGAATTTTAGATGTGGGAGCCATTCATTAAAAAATATATAATTTTAAATTTTAAATTTAATAAAAAATAAAAGTTATATTTTGTTTTTTATTTTTAAATTTTAAATCACATCAGACTCATTCATGTATTGCATGGGCAATGCCTGGCTATTTGTCTTCGACAGGCAGCATATCACTGTTTTTCTTAAGGGCATATATTATTTTTTCAAGCTGTGATTAGAAACCCAAAAAATAAGTTTAAGAAAAGTTCTCCAGGACAAGGGCTGACACAAAAAAAAAAAAAAAAAAAAGAAAAAAGAAAAAAAAGTTTAACATGGCCTGTTTCAACTTGGCTTAATATGGTATTCAATTTTGCTTAGACAAAGTTTGACACACTTGGCTCGTGTAATCTTTTCGTTATATATCTAGATAAAAAAAATCATGTTTTAAGTTAATTTATAAGGATTTTGTGTTATATATTATTAATCAGACGCTCAGAGCATGCGACCCGGGCTGGCATGGGTCTGGGGCGTGACGCTTCCTGACATTGCTCTCCAAATATTTCTGGCTTAATGTTCAAGTAAAAAGAGAAATTCAAGCGACATTCGGTATCTCCTTCTAGGTGCTGTCAGCATTTAGATCGTCATATCTATAGGGAGGCCAACTCAACGGCCGATTGGATTGTCACGGCCTATCATTCAGGTTTTTGGAGTTGGAAGCAGGGCGACTCTTGTCCCCTCATCGTTACAAATTTTGTTCGGATATATCAGGTTTGACTTACTCTATAATGATGTGATCACCCGTCTGTACCAAAAAAAAAAAAAAAAAAAGACAATCCAAGCGTTTCCTTTGTGTTTCCTACTTCTCCAGTGGAACGTTTCTAGCTCTTCTGCTCAAATCTCCCAAAAGGCACGGTTAAAAGGTCAACCACATTTCGTAGCTTGTTACGTGGATCCATTTTACTTTATTCTGCTTTGCGTTTCTTTTTGTTTGTTATCCTGGAGTCAATTTAATGTCGTATGGAATTCCAAAGCTTTGATCACTACCCAACTCCAATGATACTAATATGATTATCTTTAATTGAATTTCATGTATTCAAGCTTATGACCAACACCCATGTCTATTGCCTCCCCTTGATCTTCCATGGAGTCTCCTCGGCTTTGAACTGCAAGATCGCTGACCCCATATTTGATGGGAAAAGGCTCGGGCGATGGCGATGATGATCAGGGATATAATGAATGAGTTATAGGTTTAACTAAATCCCTTTGAGTTCACAAATCTCTTTTATGGTTGCAAATGAAGTGATTGGCTTGGCACCATAACTGAATGTAGTCTTCATGTAATTATAACCTTGGATTTTGATTTTGCATTGCAGTTATTGGAAACAGGCAGGAAGATGTAATTCCACAGAAGAGAATGGTATCATCTGTGACTTCAATGATCTCTTCTAGATATTGCATATTTTTATATTTAGTTTCCATATTTATTGAAATAACAGTAGATGGCAACTAAGTGTTGTATGTATTCACAAATCACAATAACAATGCTTGCAATGGTTTCTTAGGTACATGTTTCTGCTTTTTATTTTTTAATAAAAATGTTCATTTTTGGCCTAACTTAGTTCAGTGATATGTTAAGCAATAGCGAAAGATAGCCTTATGCATCAAATTGATGGTGTTCTAAGGGGAACATGATCCTCTAAAGGCTTCCTTACTTTTTAAGATGTTCGGTAGGCTATTTATTGTTTCATTGCGACTGTCTCCGGACATGCATCTAATAACTTCGTTGTAATAATCTCTTATCAATTTTCATATGTAATGATACTGCCATAAAGACTTTCTGCTAGTATTATCATTCATTGGAGCTGAAAAGTTTGGTCGCTTTAATCATCTATTCATATCCCCTTGTACCATGAAAAACATATCATCAGACTAGGACCTATGCAGCAGAAATTCATTGCACATTTTCCAAAAGTTATTTGAGGATGAAATTTATGAAAAAATTTAGCACTTGGTGGCTGAAAGATTATAACATAGAATGCCCATCTGCTTCCTGGCAGAAAATTAGTAATTGCATGACCTTCGTTCTTAGAGTGCTTTTTAGTTTTGAAGTATTCATTCGCAGCTTCACTGATACTTTTAAAACATTCAACAGAGAATTGCATCTGCTCCTGCTGCTTCTTCGTTGTCGTCATCTTTTTCTACAACTACTACTACTTTCATTGTCTGTCCTGGAGTGGCTTTTTTTCAGAAGAGGGGTTGTGGAGGACGGTGGTGGGAGGATATCTTTGCACCAAGACTCGCTTTTTTTTTTTTTTCTAAAACATTGATTGCCTATGTATGAAAAATCAAGACTAGTTATAGTTGTTTGTTGCTACAGCTGTGACAACAAACACTAATTTTGTTTTTTTACCAGCTCTTCAATAATGTTTATAAACTCTTAATATTGGCACAATCCTTTCTTTAGGCACGGTTTGTATAGTGGATAGGGGATATTCCCTGGATATTGTTATGGATAGAGATTAATTTTATCAGGGAAGCCCCAAATTAGAGTTCACGAAGGATTTGGCAAATCAGTCATTATCCAAAAGTAACAAATGAGATTTGGATAGATTTTGGGGAGTTAGTTGAGGATGGTTTTTGTCATTATCCAAAAGTAACAAACATAAGATTTAGATAGATTTAGGGAGTTAGTTGGGATATTTTGGCTATTATCCAAAGTCACCCTAGAGAGCTTTTGGAGGAGGATTTGAGGTATCATCTCAGCTGCAACCGCCAGCCACAAAAAATCTCGTGTGGGAGTTACGAACGTGTGAAATAATTGGAGGCTCGGTGAGGACCTCTGTGTGCTGCAGAGAGAGAAAAAAAATTGTGAGATCACAAGAGTTTCTGAGAGAGAGAGTTTTGAGGGGCTTGTACCTGATTCAACTCTTAGTGAAGCCTTGCAGATACTGTGCCGCCGTGGATGTAGCCCAGTTTGGGTGAACCCGTAAAATCCTCGTCTCTCATTGTTTTCTTTAGATTTGGTTCCTATTATTATTATGCATTTTTGTTGATTTTATCGCAACTGCGTGCTTGGCCGTACTAATAGCGATCATTTAGAGGAATATTTATTGTATTCTCTATCAAATTGGTATCAGAGCTTGGTTTTCTTCATATTATTACGGCGGACAAATCAACAAAGGGATGGCAGAAGACAAGATCAAAATCGAGAAATTTAATGGTCACAAATTCGGATGGTGGAGGATGCAAATTGAGGACTACCTATCAGAAGGATATTTACCTTCCATTAGAGGGAAAGAAGCCGATTCAATGAGCGACTCAGATTGGATGATTCGGATAGGAAAGCCCTGGCCACGATCAGTTATCATTGACACCTCAGTGGCGTATAATATTGCAAAGGAAAAGACCACCGTGGATATGATGACCGCTTTAACAAAGCTGTATGAAAACATTCCACCTTAAACAAGATATTTCTCATGAAAACTCTTCAATTTGAAGATGGCTGAGATAGTTCAGTGACGGAGCATCTGAACGAGTTCAACTCGATGATTAATCAATTGGAGTCGGTCTCTGTTATTTTGATGATTCATTAGGGCACTTCTTTCTTATGTTCCTTGCCAGAGAGTTGGGATAATCTTGTGATGACAATCAGCAACTCGGGTATCAGGTATTCTATCATTCAGATGCGTTAGTTGTATATTGAATGATGAGATGAAGAAGAATGGCTGTGGGTGGGACTTCTACAGTACTGCACTCATGGTGGATACCAGAGGAAGATCACAAGAGAGGAAGAAGTCAGAGAAAGGCCAGTCCAAGAGTAGAGGAAAGTCCAAAGGGAGATTTCCCATGAATGTGGAATGGGAAGAAAGGTCCATGAGCAAGGATTTGTTAGGGTAAGAAGAAGAAAAAAGGTGCAGAGAGCAAGATAGAAGGTCAGGAAGCAAATGTTGTGAGTAATATTGAGCGAAATTTTTAAGGATGTGTGCCTGTCAGCCGGCGATGGGGCAAACTCAGATCTGTGGTTTGTAGACTCAGGGCCTTCTTACCATTGCAGCTCCCAGAGACACCTATTTTTAGATTTTGTCCAAGGAGATTTTGGTATGTCACAGTTGGCAATGGATAGCAGTGCAAATTGTTGGTAGAGGAAATGCGAAGAATTAAGACTTGCACAAGTCAGATACATCCCAGAGTTAAAGAAACATAATTTCTATACAATCAGCTTGATTTGAGGGTTATGTAGCCGTTTTTGGTAATTCTCAGTGTAAATTACTAAAGGGTCTATAGTTGTTGTCAAAGGGAAGCAGACAGGCACTCTCTACTTCTTGATGACAGTGAAGTTCAGTTTCAGTGGCGCAGGAGACACGGGTACAGTGACTACATTATGGCACAGGAGGCTCGGTCATCTAGTGAGAAGAACTTGAATATTCTACATAGGAGAGCTAGAGCTTCTACTGGGCTAAAGAAGGTGAATCTAGAGTTTTGTGAAGGGTGTATCTATGGTAAGCAGAAAATAATGAGTTTTTAGTTAGCAAGAACTCAGAAGAAGACTGAAAGGCTGGAGTTGGTTCATTCA